>SNQJ01S0095759.1:0-13426 GCA_010110895.2 Picea sitchensis
TAACAAGTGGGGGTTAGTTTTAAAACTTTCCTAACTTTTATCAAGGGGAATAACATTAACCATTATACATGCATCAAGTCCTAGGATAACCCATATTTCCTAAGTACCTAGGTGAAAGATAGGAAATAATGAGTAATAATGATGAAAGTGAAATGGGAATGAGTTCATGTGATGAATCTCAAAGTCTTAGACATGTGCAGGTCCTTTTATTCATTTATTCATTCATATAGATTTAATCATATAGGATTTTTATACAAAATAGCCATCTAGAGGTAGCTTAGCATTGAGTTACATGTCCTCATTATTGCTTCTTACTACCCCTTTAAGCCTTTTTCTTTAAGTGTTCAATTTATTGAACAAGTTCCTTTTACTTAGATATTTGTATACAATCCAGGGACTAGGGGCAATGGCTTCATAGTGAGGGATCATTTCTCAAGATTTATAATTTGTGTTTTGACTTTAGCTCTTCACCTCTTTTCTTTATTGGCTTTGTTGATTTAGTATTTTAAGAATTTGACCTTTCCTTTTTACCTTTGAGAAATCATACATGACTAGGATACATTTTTTGCGTGAATCGAAAGAATGATAAGGGAAGATGGAAAATGGATAGCATGGTTGTGATGTGGACAAATTCTAAGCTAAGAACCCAATATTACATGGTAACCCAAGAAATAACACACTTCTAACAAAAAACATGTTCCCAAGGTACTACAAGTTAAATAATAAAACCAAGTAATCTTATGAAGTGCCACTAGACATAATTTGGTGTTTACCACTTTATGCTGAGCTAAGAAGTTATATCATCGCATCCATGAACATCGATACAAGGAATGTCAAATGAAGCATACTAGAACCATACCATACCATCCATAGTGCATTTGTTATCTGAGGAGTAGGGATGAAAGTGAGCTACACCATAGTTGAGCTAGCACAATCATACATTTGGTGGAGATTAAGATAAACTTTGTTTGGATCTAGGGAAGATGACCATGACATCTCATGCAAGCAACAACATGACACCCTTGCAAGGGTATCCAAAAGTTGTCACCCTTGGGGGGTAATATTTTGCTCCTAATCGAGGACATGCACTATATGTGAGAGTGTATGAGAAATTTAGAATCTCTATAGACATGTGACCTACCCATTATAGAACTTGAAAAATGACGTAAAATTCAGGGTGAATATACCACCTCAGTTAGAAATAAAAATTCCTTCACAGAAATAAAAAAAATTCACTAAGTATAAATGTTAAAGTAAAGCATGAAAAACATATCTAAGAAATTATTTTAGGAAAAGAAAATGCATTAGAAAAATTAAACATTGCATGAAAGTAAACCTGCAAATGAAAGGAAAACATGTACGGAAATAAAAATGCACTCTAATTACTACTGGAAGAGCTTATGCATGCCTACCCTACCGGTTAACTAGCATCTACTAGGTGAAATAAAAAATCCAATGCAACCACTTGAGGATCTCATCAACAATTTGAATCTTTCTCTCATGTTTGGTTATTAGCCAAAATAAGGATAAGTCAAGCATCACATGGGTGTCAGATACCAAGTTTGACCCACACTTTGACAGAGTTCCTCCATCAAAATTTCAATAGGTATAATGTAATCATGAGATTGAATCAACCCATTGGCTTCATTTTTCAAATCATCGAGGTAGAGAGGCTTACAAGGTGGCTCTAGTTGGGAATCATAAGGAAAATATTGACTTCACATGTATCTCTTGGTATAATATAAGGAAGGTGAACAATCACAAGTCAAAGGGATGTAAGAATGATGAGGTCAATCATAGGTCAACGGTAAAGAAGAAAAAAAATCAAAGAGAAACAAGGAGGTTGAGGACACTCATAGGTCAATGGTGAGATTCCAAGGACATAAGACGAGGAACACTCAACATCCATAACAACCTTCTCACTCTCAACTTTATCATGAAGAGGAGAACAACTCTCAAGAAATATCCCGAAGAAATATGAAAGTGATGAGATATTTCCTTCATTAATTTTTCCATACCAATCCATGATCTCATCCTCGAAAAAATCCAAGGAAAATAAGAACACCTTCGTATTAACATCCTTGTGGTTAATGTTGAGCTTTAAAATATCCTCACTGGAAGATGAAATGTTTAAAATGGGTGAATCACTAAGTTCATGAAATCTTGGTATTTTTTCTCTCCAATCTTGATAATCATTCGAATATCATTGGATTCCTGAAAAATCCAAAGGATCAAGTAAATCCTTTAATAACCATTCAACTTCATTTTTTTCAATATTTGGATCATATACTTCTTCAGAAAGGATTCCTAAGTGAGTCTCTTCATAAGGTCCAAAATCAACCACATCAATTTCACTCTCATAGTCAGTATCATAAATGGGATCTCCTTCAAAATAAACACATTTTATATCCCAATCATGTATCCTGATGTAGAACAAGTCATCAAGGTTTTCATCATGGAATAAGAGAGACTCCACTAATTCTTGTTCAATACAAGCCCCTTCAACATCATCAAATCATGGATAAAAAAGATCAATATTTTGACAAGGGGCATTATTCATTGATTCCCCAACTTCATTTGGATAAGGAAACAAATTTTTTAGAATTTTTCATCCTCTAAGTTCTCATCCAAATCTATAGATCCACCAAGTTTCTGTTGATCTAAGGAAACTTCTGCAAAATCCCCCCTTTCCAAATTTCCAAAGGATTTGTCAAGAGGTCTCAATGTTTGGGAAAATGTACAATATGTTAATTCATCATGTTCACAAAGAGGGGAAATAAAAATTTTGTTTATACCATCATCCTTAACTTCATATTTGATTTCCTTCAACTCATCTTCTTGAATGAATTCATTAAGTGGTGGAATTTCCTCTTCACTCATGTGTTCCTCCTATAGTGATTCTTCTTCAATATGCTTATTGATTGATTGGTTATCCTGCTCATATTCTTGACTTCCAATGGGATAAATTTTTACTTCATATTGTTGATCTTCAATTAGTGGCAAAGTGAGAACATCTTCATCGTGCATTGTAGCCATAGATTCTCTCTCCTCAATAAAATTCAAAAGGGCATTGTTTTCTTCTATCTTCTTGCTTATTTCATCCCCTCATCCATGTGAAGGATGCCTTTGAAACTCAAGGAACAAATAATCAATTACCCTTTTTCTCTCATAAAAATCCTCAGTCCAGTCATCCAAATTTTCTTCTTTAAGGCCTTCTCATAAGTTTGATTCCCAAATTCTTCATATGTTGATGATTGTTCTTCACAAGAACATCCTTCATCTATATATCTTTCAAGTAATTGACTTTTCATAGGAATAAAAGGTGTCTCCTCAATGGTTTCAACAATATCACTATCTGATCTAGATGGATGTCGGTGGCCCCCCACCTATTCCAACTGGCTCATTTTGGCAGTTTGGCAGTTTTTTCCCTAGTTTTCGGGTCCCTAACTTGTGAGGCCATTTTGAGGCCCTAAACAACGTTTTTTAGGGCTCGCCAAAATCAAAATGAAATTTAATAGACAACAAAAAAATGTGTATTTCTTGGATAGACCTTTCCAACGGGCTATTGTGTGCCTAAAACAAAGATCCTATGCAAAAGTTACGACCCCGTGAAGTTGATGTACTAACTTACCCAAACGGGGCCCACATGACTTTTGGCGCTTCATCTCCTAGGGTTAGGTTTTTTGGATGTCTATGGTTTTTGACATTCTTGTTTATTGTAAAAATACCTTCAGATCCTCATTGTAATCATATTCTTGTGAATGAGCGCAACCGTCATGTCTCTTCTCACAGATAAGCTTCCATCATTATAGCAAGCTTGTTTCCGCTGCATTTTAGAGTTTCAACTTATTTCCTTATTGAATAGAAACTAGTTTTACTGTATATCTAATATTTTGTGTTAAGCATATTTTGATAATAATATGTATTCATTTAGTTCTGCAAATATATTTTGAATCACTATGTTATTCATTTTGTAAGGCTACCAAAAAGCTTCCAAAAACATATTCATACGTTTGTGAAGGAGAACCCCAACGATTGATTTTTTTTTTTTTTAAATATACACAATATGATATTGTCTTAGGAGGGATGTGGTTTCTTACCCAATTTTTTTTCCTCCCATCCAAATACATGAAAAATAGTTTGATCTAGATATATTCATGCATTACATCAATATTTATAATATATTCCAGAAATGAAACAATGTGTCGAGTAACATGAAAGAAACTACCAGCAAGTGTTTGAACATTGATTCTCCAAGCTAGAGGGATGTCATTTGGATAACCCACAATTTCTCTAAAATCGTAACAGAGAAAATTTCTTGGAAATCCCAAGGTGTCATTTTCACTCAACCTCAACCTGAAAACCAAATGTGGCAATACTAGAGTCACCACAGTGAATAATAAAAATGCCAATAACGATGCTTGCTTCACCCTACAAGAAATCAACCTTTAAAATATCTAAGGAAATTGGATTTCTTCCCTTCAATGGAGTCGCCATATGGAAAAACTTAATAAGAACCTTTGAATATTACCCATCAAATTTTTTTTTTAAGCTAAAATTCATATCCCTAGGGAATGGACGTTATCCTCGACAATGATGCCAAAATGTTACCACTCAAACTCTCACCAAGGGAAATTCCTACTCTACAAGGTTGAGCCTGGGGAAACGAATAATAAAGCCACCCATTGTCACCTCAAAGGCCTTACCTCTACACTTCTAGGATAGGGTTTATAGCCTAAGGAGGGTCTCCCTATGTGGTCAAACTAGGTCCTATCACTGTAACTTGGACGAGAGAGGGAAAGGACTTTGTTTGAATCAAGTTCGACAATTTTCTCTAGTCGATAACACAAGATGTCAAGAGATTAATGCTTGAAATATCAATATGTCACATCAATGTATCACCAATAATTAATGGAATGCAAAGTATGATGTAAATATTTCTAGGTACAAGTATTAATGTGACAGATTACTTTCATGAGAGAAACACAAGTATAGGCCATTCATTATCATTATTTAATAAAACATAAGAGAAATGTAAAGTGTGTTTAATTCAAAGATGGTTAAAGTGCATATACCAATGTGTCAAATGTCTATCAAACTATGCGAACATGTATCTCTTCATGACATTAAATGGAAAACTTTATGAGCATATTTCAAGTGCTTAAGCAAGGTCTCATTCATCATATGAAGGAATTCAACCATAATCCAATTATCAACAAATTACCATCATTATTGTAGGATTTATGGACATGCATTATTATATCTTTAACTAGGTCTAAATGTCTAATACAAAACATTGTGGACATACTTAAATGTTGATAATAATCATTCATCAAATTAGAGTATTCTACCATGGACTAATGATAAATTATGTACCAACATACAAACTATATTTATTCCATCAAACAAAATGATATTCAATTATGTAAGGAAGTATTTAGAGAAGTAAGAATGATGTATACAACTCTTCTTTTAGATAGTAGAGAAAATAGATAGAAGTAAAAATCATGGATCGATGCTAACTAAAAGGGTTTATTGTTTCTATATTGATGATTGGAGATGCTAACATTTGAAAAGTGGTTTGAGGACTTCATATTGATGTATTTCATTGACTAAACAATAGCACAATGTTCATTTCTCTTCTTAATTGATTGACCATAATAGTAGTTTTTGGATCCTATTCATTATTCATGAAGAATGTATCTTTGTGGTGTATACCTACTCTTTGAAGCCTCTCATTCAAATTAAGGGGGGATATTTAATACAAGAGAGTAATATCAACCTTTGGTTATAATTGACTATATATTGAGTTCAATAAATCCATCCATTTCTATATATTGGTCAAGGCCAAGGCTATATTTGTGTTGGGTGTTCATAAACCCACTCTTCATATTTTGGCTAAGTTTGACCTTATATTGAGTTGGGTATCCATAAACCCACTATCATTATTCAATTTGGGTATCCATAAACCCACTCTTCTTCATATTTTTTCCATGACCATTCTTATATGGAGTTGAATCTTCGTATTTTGGCCACGACCAACCTCTATATTGAGTTAGGTATACATAATTCCACTCTCATTTTGTATTTCAACATTTCTCCTTTTATTCCTTTGATCATATGATGCTTAGGGGTGGTGTTGATAATTGTGCAATCCTCACATTAGTTATGACTAATTCTTATTGTGCCAATAATGCAATTGGTTAGGCATTAATTTGATAATTTATTGTAATACTAGGTTATGGTTAAGTTCAACCTAATCAACTTTGATATGTATGACCAATAACCCTTTTGAGGTGTGCACCCTACTTATGTGGGCCCATAACACCTTTTGGAAGGATGTTGTACATGGGTTGTGTATTAATACACAAATCAAACCTCATTTGTAAATCATTAGCTTATGAGTTATTTTATTGATATCAAGTGTTTTAAACCTATAGGAACTTATACATGGTGTTTTACTTCTATTTTTTGTTGTATTTTTTGAATGGGTTCATCAACTCAATCTATGAAGTGTTAAAGTGATGTGTTTATGTATGTGAAATGTCAATAAAATGTGCACACCATTAACTTATTGGACATAATATGTATACTAGAGAAACCTATGAGGGTGAAAAATCCTACAAGAAATAAGGATTGTGTATTTCTCTTTTATTCTCAAATTTATAGTGAAAACTACAAAGATAGATAATCACTCACCATGGAGTAGACAAACATTGCATCTTGAATAGTATGTTATAGTATCACTTTATTCCTCTACTCTACTTGGATATCCCACTCCTTTATTTACTTGTATATGGCACAATAGGTCAACAAAATATGAATGTAACATGTTTCTTTCATGTAGCTCAATTGTGAATATGTCCTAATAGTTGTTAGGAGCAGGTTTAGGTTTTTTGTATTCCACAACTATCAATTAGAATTAAGGTTTGTAACCCTATATAATATATTTTATATCTCATATGTAGCTAGCTCCACATGTGTGATATATTGGAGCTAGCATGTCTTTAAGTTGGCATTGTGATGGTTAACTTTCTCATACAAAGTTTTTTTTTCAATGCTCGATGCATATTGGGAAGCTCTTGACAAGACAAATGCCAAAAAAAAATTGTTCCTTAATTTTGGCGAAGTTCTTACCCTAAAAAATATTATTTGATCCCTCAAAACCGGATTTTTTTTAGTTTTGACCATAACCAATGAGATTCATATCAACCCAAATAATTCCACCTACAAGTCCACAACTTCGTTTTTCACCTCATAAAAGTTATAAAATGCATGAAAAATGTTGATAATCCTCAAACAATTTCTAGTGTTTGACATTATCTGGGATACAATTTCTAGTGTTTGACATTATCTGGGATTGAAGGTTGATATCTCATATCTACTTCATATTTTAATTTGGGAATAATTGGAGGTCTAAAAGTACTTACTACTACTGTCAATTAATCAACTTGTTGATTTAAATGTCTAGGAATTGCATTAATATTAAATGATAAAAACAAGTTTTTGATTAAATCCCACACTAAATTTTTGTTTTCCCTTATCCTTGGATGTTTTGCTTGATAAAATTTTAATATTTGTTGAACAATCAATTCTGCGCCTCCAAAAACTACAATATTTACAATTTCCATTTTTTTGGTTGTCTCTAGACCTAAAAATAAAGCTTCATATTTATAAACATTATTGGTGATGTTAAATTTCAACCTAAATAATAATGGTATCAGCTTCCCACAAGGTGAAATAAAAAGAAAATCAACAACATAACCTTCCCAAGATGAAGCTCCATCAAAACACATTTTCCATGTACCTTGTTTAAAAACAACAATGTCTTTACAAAGAGATGAATCTACTTTTTCTATAGCAATTTCAGATTCATTATTTACATATAAAATACAACATCCCAGATCTTGATATAATGAATATACAAGATAATTGTTTGGATATTTTGGATCACTAATTGTATAATCCAGCTTAGTTTCCCTATATAACCTTCTATGTTCACCTCCAAAAACTAAGATAGTAGCATACATCATGTCCAACTGCAATGTTCCACCCAATTTGACTCCCCGTGATCTAGAAAAAATCATACCATAATTTACAAGTACATTAGCTACAACCGCGTCCATCATAATTCTCTTGACAGGAATTTGAGAAAAATTTACAACGAAATCTTTAATCATTCCCAAACATACATGGACCTTTTTGGAATCAAAAGAATATAGATCATGATAAGGTCTTGTTATTTCCAATCCAAGTTACTCCATGATTATATTAGGCATTAGATTATGTGAAGCACGTTAATCAAGCATACAATTATGCAATAAATGTTAATGAATAGTTAAAGAGATATAAAAAGTACCACTATGTCTCATCTTTCTTCAATGTGTGGTCCAATCATAATAGTAGGATGTTCATAGTGCAAATTAAGTGTATTGGGTTTCTTAGCAAGTTCAGTTAAAGGAACATGAATCTTAATTTTACTCAATTCATATTCTAGATTGAAAATATTATTATATTTTTTTGTTCTCTTTTCTCAACATTAGTTCTTTTAATCACTTATTGATTAATTTTTTTGTTTAGAATTTGATGCTTCTTTCCTATAACTTTGTTGCGAGATTTTTCTTGTTGACCTTGATTATTATATTTAGCTCCATTTATTCATGTTCTAAGATCACACTTTTTATGAAGTTCTTCTTGTAAGCCATATGAGAATAATCTATATTAATATGAGGATAATTCATTTTCATTACTAATTTCTTCATCAAACTATTGATTAAAACTTAGAGACTTCCCATATTCATCGTGACTTAAATGCACAAATGATGTATCATCTTGAATGAAGTTTACTTCTTCCTCAACTTCTTCAAATTATTCTTCAACATAATCATCTTACATGTTATCATTGCTTAATGGAGGTTGAATTGGTTGATCATCATTTCGTTTCTCTCTTTGAATCATTTGAGGATTAAAAGGTCTTTTACATTTATTTGGGTCTCTGTTGTCATTTGGCTGGTTAGGTCTTCTTTTTTCTACTTCCATTCTTTCCAATTTATTCGATAAATATTTAATAATTCTAGACATTTCTTCAATTTTATTATCTTAGCATTTTTACTTAATCCAAATGCTCTCACTTGTTTTGTTTGTTTATTTATTTCCATATCCCTTGAATCCACTTTCATTCTCACTTTTCTAGATGCAATCATGTTTGATTCAATTTCTATTGCATCTTCTTGCATGTTAGTCAGAGTTATAGATCTTGTTTCTCTAAGCAATAAGGAAAAATCAAGATCAAAAGAACTAGCAACGGGTTGAGAAGATTTAATATCTATAGGTATTCTACTATAAATTTTATCCTTTTTATGAAGTCTGAAACAAATTCATTATTCTTTTTTCTTAAGACTCCAAATTCAATTAGATAATACATATGATCTTTTTTTTTTCTCCCCATTGACTAAAAAAATAGAATTCAATGCATCCCACGAATCAATAGAATTAGGAGATAATCCCTTAAACCATGTTCTTACTTCTCATTCAAACCTAGCTTGGCTTAAACCCAATCAATTTCTTCCACAACCTGCGGTCCTCTACCCCGCTGGGGAATCTGTGCTGCTAGCTCTGCTGAAGGATATACTACTGCTGATGCTGAAGATTGTGTTGCTTCATCTTGTACTTGCTGGTGTTTTATTGACTGTTATGGCTATCGATCTCGAACAATTGTGAGGCCGATAACATGATAAAAGGTTATTAGTCTTCGCCTAAGTGCGCAAAGATCAAAGGAAACATTTCTGGAAGTTATTTACTGACCATTACCCCATCGAAAACAGGATAATAAACTTTTACTCTTAGGGTAACCCCATCGAAAACAGGATAAGAAACTTTTACTCTTCGGGTAAGTATGTAAAGATCAAATAATAAAAAGAACTATTGCTCAGTAAAAAAATAATAAAAAGAACCATTGCTCAGTTAAAAAAAATAATAAAAAGAACTGCTGAACTTTACCCAATCGTAGGTACAAGCTTCTCCGTTTGCCAGCACTGATTCCTTCCTTAATTTTATTTAAAATTTCAAATAATTCAAACAACTAACTTAAACAATTAAAACAAAATACATTCAAAATTTATCTTATTTAAAAAATCACCTAATTAGTACTACCAACTTTATTATTAAAATCACATAATTTTAAAATCACCTAGTTTTGTGGAGGGGCAGCATATTTGAGATGCGTCGCTTCAATGTCCATTGGCATGAGCTCTCTATATATTTCACCGTACATTATGTTTATGAATACCATTCCATTTTCATTCTGACCAGTGTATTGCAGTGCGAATCAAATCTTTATTAACGAAGGTATTCGAAGTTTGCTTCAGTTTGTAAGAAGGTAGAATTTTTTGGTTCCAAGTTGTTGCAGGTAATAAATTTCTGAAGGATCCTTCCCCCTCCCTTTTGTTTCATCCATGGAGCCCGGTGAGAACCCTAATTCTCATGCTGAGTCAAATCCACGTCCAGAAACCAACGCAACTAATGTGAATGAGGGCGATCTTCCGACGGCGACGAGGTCTGTGTTGCCGGTTCCATTAGGGTTTGAGTTGCCTGGCTTCTTCCATCAAGATGAAGGTGCCCCTCCAGATGAAATCCAGAACTCGAATGATCCATTCAACAATCAATACTCATTCAATGAGTATGGCGTGTTAAACCTAAATCCAACCCCAAATCCCATCACATATCCACCTTACGATCCCAACATGTACTCACAAGAAACCAACAACAGCATTTACCAGTCACAACAAACCCATGCAGACAGAATGTATCCTACTATTTACCCTTCTCATCACAATTCCCAACCACAACAACAAGAATTTCCAGGTCTTCATCCACAACAAGATTTTCGACCTCTTAATTCACAACAACAAGAATTTCCAGGTCTTCATCCACAACAAGAATTTCGACCTCTTAATTCACAACAACAAGAATTTCCAGGTCTTCATCCACAACAAGAATTTCAACCTCTTAATTCACAACAACAAGAATTTCCAGGTCTTCATCCACAACAAGAACTTCATCGTAATTCACAACAACAAAAATTTCCAGGTCTTCATCCACAACAAGAATTTCAACCTCTTAATTCACAACAACAAGAATTTCCAGGTCTTCATCCACAACAACAAGAATTTCCAGGTCCCATTTACCAACGACAACAACAAGAATTTCTACCTCCTAATTCACAAGGACCAAGTGATATGGGTACTTGGTATTCATCTATGGATTCACTGCAACACCAACAGCAACAACAACCATTCCCTACTTTTCAGCAACCGTCCGGTAATTACAGGATTTGGCCTTCATATCAGATTTCAGAACAACGAGAACAATTTGACATTCTACAGCAACGACTTCAGTTTAATTATCAAAATCCTGTTTCTTCTACACCTTTCCATGCTCCTCCTTCTCCTCCTCGTAGAATTTATGAGCCCGGAGAAATTTCTTATGCACCCTGGCATCCTCCTCCTCCTCCTCCTCCTCCCATGACAAACCCTAGAACTTCAAATCCATCTACATGTAATGGAAAAATCGTATTGAAATACAAATGTGGAAGTCACAGCAGGAAACAACCCCATGCAATTTGGGATGTTCCATTCTGCCCATGCAACTTCCAAAACTTCACGTTCACATTCAATAAGAGCACAGACTGACCCATGCCATTCCAAGTCTCAACCTTTCTACACGAATTTTGCTACGATGGTTCTGGTCTGCATCCTTTGCATTTTCTTTCCTGCTACACGAGACCACCATGGCATGGAAATTGAGTGGAACTTATTTGCTGCCAAATACATTCACACATATAGATTTGGAGTCTATATCTCTTCACCAATTCCAGAAGTTAGGGACGTTTCCAGTTAAAGGATGCTAGATGATAATGTGTTTTAAATATGATGGGATTACAAATAATTTTCTTTTCATTTTTTTATTTTAAATCCATTTTAATTTTAAATCCATAATAGTAAGAGGTTAACATGATAATATTTTAAATCCATAATAGTAAGAGGTTAACATGATAATATTTTGATAGCATAATTGAAAATAGATTAATTATATATAATTCATTTGGAATAGCAAATTGGAAAGTTTTTACTTTATATTAGTGTTTAACTTTTCTTAAGCATTAAAAATAATTTATTTTATTTCTTAAAGTTTATATACTGTAATACAATTTTTATTGTGTAAATAAAAATAAAATTATATATTATTTAAGTGATTTATAAATATTGAGTTTCTCTATCAACGTTTTTTTTGAATTTCTCAAGGATTAACTTTAACTAACACTATATGTTTGAGATGTTATGTTGAAGTCTTAATGGTCTACGAGGTTATGAGATTGGATCCTTGACCTAAAGCATATCCATCTACAACATTTGCTCCAAGGGCTATTTACAAAATGTGAGGAAGTCTTTCAAAGGGTTTTTTTATCAATTTTTTCCTTAAAATAAAAAAATAAATGATTAATTTACTCTACCTTTCTGTGTATTATTTTATTTTAAGCTAATTAACTCATTATCAAAAAAACATAAAAAAAAGTTATCTTGAATTATAACTTTATTAATAATTTTGATAAATTTTTAATAAATAAATTAGTTAACTCATTACTTTCCTTACCATTTACAAAATACTATTTTCAAAAAAACATATCCTCACCATTTACAAAATATTATTTCCAAAAGGACCTATCCTCTAGACAAACTGAAGAAAAAGTCATCATGAATCATAACTTTATTAATAGTTTTGATGCCATCCTTACCATCTACAAAATACTATTTCCAAAAGGACCTATCCTCTAGACAAACTAAAGGAAGAGTCATCATGAATCATAACTTTATTAATAGTTTTGATGTCATTATTAATAGATAGGGGAGGAACATTTATCAAAACTATTGGCTAAATTGTTCTAAATGATTCAGTTTCTTCTAAATAATTCATTGGGTTGACAATAATTAAATATTGAGAATTTCTCAAGGGCTAATTTTAAAATAGTTTTTTAAGGGTTAGTTTTAATTAACTGCTTTAGTGGTAATGTAAATCTAGAAAAGAAAACTTGGAAAAAGAGTAATTTGTTTAAACTTGAGGGATTATTCAATGTACTTTTACAATGAATTTGAATATGGTATAAGAAGATGAAATGTAGGAAAGTGAATTAGCTTTCAGAATATACAACTTTTGTTCATAGACATTTTGAATAACTAGGTCAAATTTAATTTCTTCTAATAGTGGTATCTTAATTTTCCAACAAAATATAAGGTATATGTTTTTTTTCCTAGATCTTACACAAAAATTTTGTCCCCCATTTCTCTCTTTATATATCTCTACCCCCCCTTCCCTCTATCTCCCCCCTTTCTCTCACAATAATTCTCTCTCTCTCTCTCTCTCTCTCTCT
>SNQJ01S0095759.1:31970-43715 GCA_010110895.2 Picea sitchensis
TTTTAAACAACAACAAAAGAATTTACTTACTTGGTATTCAGTGTATTCTTCACGACCCATGTCATGAAATGATTCTTCTCATGTTGTTTTCTTCAACTCTTCATGCATGTTTTCTTCTATTTCCCTTTTCTCATATCATCACAATTCTTCTTCTTTGTGAGTTTCTTCTAGCAACCTTTGTGTCATGCACTATATTTCTTCATGCATATGAGCTTCCTCCAAAGACCTATGTGTGGAATGCTACAATTATTCATAGGATCTAGATTCCTTCAGCAACCTATGTATTTCTCATTGTACCTCCTCATGGATCCAAGCCTCTTCAAGAAACCTTTGTGTTGGTGTTGCAGTTCATCGCATGCTCTTTCCTCCTCCAGGTCCCTCTGCACTTCGTTCAAAAACAATTTATGTTGGGAAGCATCAAACTTAGGAGGGGGTTGCACTGCCTTTATTATCTTCCCCTCAGGCCTTTGGCCCAACCTTTCACCATGCTCAAATTCCATTCCCATATTTTCTCCACCTCAAGTTATCACCCGCACATAAACTTCATAATCCTTAGTTTTTTTCTGTCGCAACTCTACAATCACCATTGTTATGAGTAATAACTCTTTATGGTTTTGGGTAGGACCAAAACAGACATAATGACACCCATAAATCAACTCTAATATCAAGTATGCTAGACAAATGGAAATTCCAACAAAAGAAAGGCTAGAATCCTACCTCTTTTCGACGTTCATAAGAGACCACCGTTGAGCTCATGGTCCAATTCTTGATACCTACAACTTGTTCTCAACATCCAAGATACACAAGTATATGGAAAATATATGAAATATTAACATATAAACTAACATAGTCCATCAACATGTATTTTACCCATGGAAAATAATACAAACATTTCCAACATATAATTGGACGAGAAAAAAGTATTTCTATTAATATAATCAACAGAAGTACATAGTTGACAAACTTCTGTATCCGCACTCATCGGAACCGAGAAACTAAGTCCCTCCACTTGGGCCTTCACCACTTCAATACTCCACAAGGAAAGCTCACAAGTTTTAGGAGTAATTGGGTTCCTCCTTCAAAAAATAGGGAGAGCTTTGGGGATGAACATAAGGGAAGTTTAGACTTAAAGGACAAAGGGATACAGACTCAATATGAGGTGAAATTTATCTAGAGTGTATTTTCTCTCAACTTTTTCTCTCTTTTTCAAGGATTGTATATGGCTCAATTTAAAGCCTACAAAGGGAATTGAAGGGACGAATCTGAGTGTTTCCAACATATGAAATGCCAAGTTTTATGGGTCCCGTGACCTGCCATGGAAAACCTGAAATATTTTTTATTTTGAGCACAAAACCTTATGTACATACGTTGTAATGGAGAAACTTGTGTATATGAAAGTTGTATAACTATAGCCCACGTATATGTACAAAATTTTGAATTTTTTACTTTGGATTGAGAAAAATGGGGAAATTGAGTCTGCAGAGTGAAAGGGGAGGCCACCAAATCATGATGCATAGAGTGTGGAAAAAAATTATATAACATATTCCCCCTAATGTGTGAGGTCATAGGAGCAATCACAATGGCTAAAATACATTATAATTCCTAGAAGTGGAGTAGTGAGGACCCAACTAAAGGAACTGGTCACCTATCAGAATATTATAATACATATTGACTTTGTACACATGGTTTCCAATATAAAGTACACTGCAAATCCACGTGAATATATAGAAGATAATTTATCATGGCCATGAATAGGAATTACAAAATAGACATATGCCATAGGCAGTCATAGTCACGAATAAGACACAATAGAGTCTGGTCTCAAAATCAACTGAAGATATATGTATACACTGAAGTAAAATCCGATCTTCCATGATAACTGAAGTCATATAGGTACTGGTATGATCAAATACAACAATAGGTATGAGGTGTTGCTACTATGAACTGGAGGTCTTCTACACTAGCCGCCAATGGTGCAATTCTACACTGTGTGAATAAAAGAGTTGAAGTCGAACACAATGAGACTTCATTTGATTATCGTTCATTGAGGTATATTGTTAACAAACATGAGACAACCCACCATTGATGAAAGTAGGTGTCAAGGCACCGAGTACATTCAACAAATGTGAATAAATGTGTTGAGGTCGAACACTTGAGGAATCCATCGAGTAGGAGACAATGATGTATTCCCAACTGTCGATGGCGAGAGATCCTGTCACTAATGACTGCAAACCTCTAGGTACTCTTATTACTCTAGATCTCTATTCTAGAATAGACGAGATGAAGTCGATGGAAGGAGATCCACTGAAAGGATATCATTAAGGTATCTCTCATCATCCAACATGATGTACAAAGCAATACTTTGACTATTACGAAGAACTCAGACAAACAAGATATGCATGAACCAATGACCATGTGCATTTCTTGCATACACCAGATGCAAGTAGTACATGAAAGAGAACTTATGAATAGAAACCAATAATGAAAATTATCGACATAGGCTAGGAAACCACCAATAAGTTTTGACGGAATCCAATTCACTATATGAATCCCAATGTGTGAATAGATTTATTGTCGTCGAANAGGAGACAATGATGTATTCCCAACTGTCGATGGCGAGAGATCCTGTCACTAATGACTGCAAACCTCTAGGTACTCTTATTACTCTAGATCTCTATTCTAGAATAGACGAGATGAAGTCGATGGAAGGAGATCCACTGAAAGGAGATCATTAAGGTATCTCTCATCATCCAACATGATGTACAAAGCAATACTTTGACTATTACGAAGAACTCAGACAAACAAGATATGCATGAACCAATGACCATGTGCATTTCTTGCATACACCAGACGCAAGTAGTACATGAAAGAGAACTTATGAATAGAAACCAATAATGAAAATTATCGACATAGGCTAGGAAACCACCAATAAGTTTTGACGGAATCCAATTCACTATATGAATCCCAATGTGTGAATAGATTTATTGTCGTCGAACACAAGGGAAATCACCCATTCAACGACCAATGAAGATATGTCATCTGTTGGGCTCAAGGTCACCTACCAATGATGAAAGTAGGACCAAGGTGCAAGGTAGGACAACGAATTCATGTGATTATGAGATTCATTTGTAAGGGGATGGCCAACATGCAAAGTCAATAATTTTGAGGAATGTATGACATGGGTTTAGACTTCCTTTGAACTAGAGCATGAGAAATATGGATAACTTAGGAAACATAGACTAAAGATTGAACATTGACAAAAGTTTGTGATGCAGAAGGAATCAACAAACTCTCCATAGGGACTAGAAGAATAACCAGTTGGAGGAGTAAAACTTTGACTAACAAGTTCAGCTTCCTAAAGCCATACTAAATCCAAACCTTTGATGAATGGACTAAAAATATTGTTCTCTTTTCAAAGGTGACATGATTGTTGCCGATAGGAAACAATACTCTTTTCTTCCCTTATTTTTTTTTTCATTTTTATTTTTATTTTTCATAGATGTGAAATAATTATATGATACAAGAGAGGAAACGAGTGTCGCGAACAAGCAAACCAGTTTCATTCAGTGGAACATACCTATGTTGGATGCAAGGAAATACATACGGGATATGGACACTTGGGGGGATGTTTCCTCTTGGGGTAAAGGGTGTCAAGTTGCAAAGGATATATGGAAGGCACTGCTTGGAGAATGTTGAGAATTGTTGGGGAAGTAGGCTTGTAACAAGAAAGAGAGAGTTGGCATTATGCTCAAAAATGAGTGCAGGATAATGAAATTCAATTACAACTCAACATTAGGAAGAAACTTCCAGTAGTGTTCTTTTTTCTGGATTTAGTCCCATGGTCCCGAAAAATCATAAAAAAATACCAAGGAGAACTCCTCTAGCCAATGGTGACTAGAGTATTTATTTTTCATAATTATTCTATTTGGTTCAGAAAAGGGTTAAACTTATGTCGAAATAGACATCCTTTCAAATCCATTTAACGAATGTGAAAGAGACAAGCTCACTTGACAATCTTTTCATTTTTATGGAGTCTGAAAAGAGATTAAGTAAGACTCTAGGATGTTGTTATGAGAAACATATAATGGAGGGGGTCTGATAGGTAGTGGTCAGAATGAGATTGAGTAGGAAGAATGAGGCTCGAACACAAAGTCGTAATGGGACTATAAGGGACTCCCATACCTATAGAGTAACTTCTACATGGGAACCAAATGGAAAAAGTGTTCTAACTAAGGCACCCATGTTTGGGTAAGTCTATAGCACTTAATAAAGACAATTTTAGTAACAACGAGAAGGTTATGTGTCGCTAAAAAATGGGTTCATACCTAGGGAATATGAATCGTGGTCATAGGTAAAATGAAAAAATGCAAAGCGATGTGAAAACCTATCCTATATTCCAATGATGATATATACCTTTTAGAGAGGCACAAATGGGCTAAAGAATGTTGAAAATCCACTATATCCTGGAAAAACCACTTCAAAATAGGTCCTACACTGCATAATTAGTCAATGTGGTTTCATAAATAGGAAATACAGGGTGAAAACAATACAATGTGGGTAAAACTTTTCTACAAATAGTAAAAATAATGAGTTTTACCATGTCATTTTGAGCTTTTTACCCACATAGTGCTTTTGAGGCAATTTTACCTACGATATTATAGTCACGATTATGAGAGATATGGTCAACAAAATTGGAAACTGTCTGGACCAAGTAAGTTCCCATCCCATGCTCTTTCATTCCAATGGTTTAAATTTTGGAATCGGTGCTCATTTTTTTAGTTTTGGAGGTCGTAAGGTAGGGAAATCGGTGTACGCAGAATGTAGTTCATTGGTATGCATACACAACCCAATAATGTACATGTGAAAAGTAAATCTTTCTCTCATACAGTGATCCCTATATGCGATTTTTCAAATTGTTTCTCGCGTACAAGTCCATGGATTGGTTTTTTATGAAAATAACTCAAAATTTGACTTTTCCTTTGTGTTGAGGGGTCCTAAATCCCTTTAACTCAACAACAGGAACCAAACTTTCCACCGAGGCCAAATTAGACTCTGCAACATTTAATAGTGGAATGGTTCTCTAGATCTTGCGATCCAGCCAAAATAATCGATGGGCTTTACGTTTTCTTGTGAAGGCTTTCTCCTTCAGTTCAAACATTATCTTTTTGTGTTTTCTCTTAGGTGGGACTGATATAAGATAAAGCTGGTATAAACCAACTAAGTGACAAAGTGGGAACAAACTTAACTACTGGAGAAGAGTCTGAGCTTGGGATAACCCTTTCACTCTAGCATGCAGACAGTGATCGTTTACCACAGGCCTAGTACTAATACGTTAACTGTGTGAGTATTCCAATTACTGACTCAGATACAATTTATCAGAAGAAAAACATGCATGAGATAAACAATGGCAAGTAAAATAATTCACTCAACTCTAATAATCAATCACATGATAACACAACGATTTATTTTCATCATTAAAGACAAGAACTGCAAAACATCGAATCAGATAACTTATCAACAGATTTAGTAGCTCTTACTCGTTACAACATCCATTCATGAGACGAAATAAGAAATAATTCTTCTCCACATCCAATCATACACGCATTTGATGAAAAAACACAAACTTGTCGCTGGTCCCAAAAAGGACTTCTCAATTAAAGGCAGCTCTAAAATAGTTCTTTACAAAACCAAAAAATGAGGGTCTTTGCAACAACCATCAACCTCTGGCTAATAGGTCGATCCTCTTATTTATAACATACGATTAACTAAAAATAACTACTAAAGTGCAACTAAGTAAAACAAAACTTGGCACATGGCGCTCATTTCTATCAGTTTTTCTAAGAGTCGTCTCAAGATATCACTTAAGTGGGTGACTCTTCTCGTACTCTGACCACTTGATGATAGATTCTTGCATGTGTTGGAATGCGGGAATCTATGTTGTTCCACTGGGGCTGAGTGAATCTCTCTTATCTCTACCGCTAGTGCCTAATACTTGACTATACTAGCACTTAATTGTTGCAACATAGCCCGAGATTTGCTTGGGTGATCCATAAATTGTTGCACATGTCCTGGCACCGTGTATGTCGCCTTTGTTATTTCTTCGGCCCATAATGAGTCTTTCCTAGCGTGCGAATTGACTATCTCACGCAAGTGGACAAAGTCATCGGGTGTGCCAAACTTGGGGAGTCTGATATCTTTCATTACCTGATTGATATTGATCCATCTTTTCTCGCACTTGACCCATTTTTCTTGGATTTCTCAATGGGGTTCCTGGGACATTTTAACCCAATACTCGACCGAATTCCTTATGCGGTCGATGTTGCTTTCCCTTAGCACCCAGATCTCGTACTCTTCAGTGTCTCGCCCCTTTTTCACCACGCTGATATATTCGATTCTTTCCACAACTTGTTGTGCTTTCTCGTACCACCTCTCCATATATTTTCATGTCGCAAGTGCTATTAGGGTGTCTTCCTGAAGCTCGTCTATCCTTGCAGTGAATAGGTGCCGCTCATTTTTCAATTTGTTGTATGCCTCCTGGAAATCGTTCCTTAGGAACATCGTGGCATGTGTGGTGTCCTTTTAGTATTTCACCAAGTGGCACAAATGTTCCAATTCCTTCATAGCAGTGGCTAGTTCCTTTTCATCTCTCTTAGCTCTATCCAGGGTGGCATCTATGATCTCCATGCCTGCGCTGATGTGTTCGGATGTCTTAGCATGCTCGGTGTTGATCAGGTTTTCCTCCATGGTGATGAGGATGGAGCGATCTAAAGTTATCTTCCTCTTCTTGGTGGTTCTTTGGACGATATCCTTCCTTTTTCGGTCATAAGCGATAGCATGTATGTCAACTACTTCATCCACGGGTTCGGGAATTTGTTGATCTCCCTAGGTGAGTGTATTCCCCATACTCTCGATGGTATATACTTGTTCAAGACCAGGTTCTTGAACTTCCTCCCTATGTTATGAAGGCCTAACTTCTGTTTGTTTCTCATCTGGGAGTTGAGTACCAATTTAAATTGACGCATCGGGGGTATGCTCGATACTTACTTGATCATTGGCCATTGAGATGACGATTTCTTGTTCTGGAGCTTCTTCCTTTTGTTCGCCTGACCCTAGCTTATCCTTCGGACCGTCCGCTTGGGTCTCTGGTACATTAGGAAGCTCATTGTCTAAGACACTCTCGAATTCTTGTTCGTTTTCTGGAAGCCCCTAAATTTGAGAGTCGGGAACTGGGGAAGATGCCTTCTCTAGCTCCTTTTCCTCTTCGATATGTACAGGGGTCACAAGGGATACTTACGGGCTCTCATCATCATCATAGATTTTTATCAACTCGCTTAAGGTGTTTGATGCAATTGTCCTCCCTAATGTTCCAACTATCTCTGGATGAGTTGAAACACATGTCGGCGATCTGACCAATGGTGTTGTGAATTCAGTGTCATCTAACCCAATAATTTCATCAATGTCTATGAATTAAGGAAGACTCGGGCTCGTCTGGGTTTCATTAAGGTTGTCGGCAGGGAGCCTTGCCATACCTATGAGGTCTGGGTCATCTTGCAACTTATCAATTATCCATTTTTCCTGTTCTAACATGAGTAACCCCCTCTCACACGCATCCTAAGTCATGGGGAAAACTCTACCTTGCACCGGGGCTACCTAGGAAATCTCTTTTGCCTCGGCTGTTATCTGGGGAACTGTTGCTACGACCACTATCATTTCTTCTCTGGATTTGAGGGCCTCTTGAGATGATTGTTCTATATTTGTTGTTTGTTCATCCAGAATCATGGCTCTGAACTTGGTCATTTTGGGATCAGCCATCCTTGCCACCACCTCGTCCCAGTCCTAGGCATTTTCTGTGAAGACTTCATCTTCAAATTTGTCGTAGGCATCTAGCCAACAGGACGACACATGAGAATCATGTTTCAAGACTAGACCCTTTGGGTCATGCTTACAGAATCAGTCGGTCTAGAATTGAAATTCTAATTGGTTCAACCCTTCCTTCTTGGCTTGAGTGGTTTCTTTCACTAGGTAGAAGCCTACATGGAATCCATAAGGTATAAACGTCTGCTTCTTATCCTTGACCAGGGTGGTGTTGTAACCTTACAGGATGGTCTGGTAGCATATCTCTCCCACTACAAGTCGATCAGGGACATGTGTTGGTAGGAGATCAGGTTCTCCAGTGGCCCCAAATATCCTAATGTAGGTATCACATTCGTCCAGATACACCGACCTTTGATATCACCTTTTTGGCAGCAGCCGATAGTCTCGGACATTCTTTATTGAAAAGAATAAAATAAATGTGTACGATGAATTCATCGCAGATGATGGAGTAGAATTTTTTATACCTGTTATCCCATAAGACATTGAAATATACGTGGACCGGGAGCTCCGCGACATGCCAGCTTAGGTTCATGCCGGCAAAGATGTTTATGGCACACATGACATCCAACAAGTATGATGCCATGTAGAAGGCTGGAGTCTCCCCTTATTTCGGTGTCTGAACCTGTTGTATGCAGATGCTCATTTTCTTGGAAATGATGGCTCCCCAATTGAAGTCTCTCTCGGAGATAGCTATTGTGTACGCTAGAGGCATCCACGCCTCCCCATACAACCGAAAGATAAGATCCATTAGGAATATGTATGGTTCTCTTAGGTTGACCATTTGGTACCAGCCGGAGGTCCGGTTGGTGTATTTCTTATCTTCTCACCACCATGAGGCCATTACCCAAATGGTGTCATGGCGTTTGTATAATTTCACGATGAAATCAGTGTTCATTCACTCCTCTAGGTCTCTAAGCTTGTAATACTTTTGTACCTCCACCGGAAGGAAAACTCTAACACACCCACCATTTTCATCGTCGATTAAGCACTTTTGTGTGTCTGTGTGATCAATGAACCATTGCAACAATTATATACAAGGAAACATGGGGGTTATACTTGCTACCATGTGCAGGTACGACCGTCAGATATTCATAAATACCTNACACCCACCATTTTCATCGTCGATTAAGCACTTTTGTGTGTCTGTGTGATCAATGAACCATTGCAACAATTATATACAAGGAAACATGGGGGTTATACTTGCTACCATGTGCAGGTACGACCGTCAGATATTCATAAATACCTAGCTGTTGAGTGCTCTCACATATGGGCCATTGTGTGGGATGTATTCCAAGAATTCCTCTCTGCTGATATTCTTGAATAATTCTCCCCAATGTGGGGGTGTCATCTTGGTCCCTGTGCTTGCCTCTCTGTATCCAAAGGTCGGAGGTTGAATGAAAACCTTCTTTGTATATGTTTTAATAATTGGTTCTGGTCTTGGAGAAAATTCTAATTGTTTTACGACCCTTGGAGAAGATCCTTCTCCTACCTCTGGTTCTTTCATCTTGGGTGCCCTCGGCGATCGCCTAGTGGTTGGGTTTCTTGGAGGCATTGTTCCTGCAATCGAAATCAATCCTTTAGGGCTTGCGTATAGAGAAAAACTGGATAAAATGTATATATTCAGAAGTGTAAACATGAAAAATCCATAGACTGGTACATACTTGTAAAGCTTGCTAAAACTGGTTGTTTGATACTCACGAGATCTCGGAAGCTTTTTAATTTCTCATTTTGCTTCTCTAGATGCTTTGTAACTCCTTTGCACACATAATGGTTTTGTTTACAATGGCTCAAGAGAATTTAAAATGGGGAAGAACTTATCATGTCGTATCAACCAATTAATTCGGGTGATAAGTGGAATTCAAACAAATCTGTCGTCGAATCTTTGCAACTTAAATTAATCGTGGGTTGATAGCGAAGGTGTGGAGGGTGATGTGGTCTATTGGTAGTTTCAAACGACTGTTTTGATTCTCACATGAAGCAGAAACTAATGAAATATTTGGAATTAATTAGTCTCTTAAATTCTCTAAATCTAATCGTATTTAGCGCTAAAACGTCCCATCGTGTCTCTTTCTCAATGGGTGGATCAGTGGTCGACGATGCACCATGAACGTTTTCGTTGATATCCTTCTGCGAAAAAACCTTCGACACCGATTGATTTCATCGTCCAATGATAGCATGGAAAAACTGACTCGTAGGTGTGACTTGGACCTAAGGAACCAAGAATTAGTTGAGGCTAATCTAGACCGTACGGTTTCTCCAATCTAGCAAAGACATGTGGTGTTGAAGACTGGTGCCTTAATTCATGTGTATTAGTCAGAGTTGGGACTTTCTTCAAGTTTTACGTTCTAAACTAAACCTCAGCTCGTCAATGCCAAAAAGGTATTGGGGGTTGGGGATCGGGGATAAACCTAACGCATGTTTTTCTTTGGATCAACTTCTTCAAAAAATCCTGATGCCGAAGCACTTAGGGAATCGGTGATCGGGGAAAACTCTTTAGCATGGTCGAAATGTTCATCACGATTCGGTTTTCTCCAATTTCGACAAGCGTGTCAGGTATCGGCTATCAGCGATATAATTTCTTTATTCCTTAACGTTTACTCCCTTCACCTTTTACCAATGCCGAAGGGGATCGACTATCAGTGATTTTTGTATGTGATACTCACTGAGAAATCAAACTTCCTTTCACTAATACCGATCAATATCGGCACTCGACAATCGAGGTTTTCCGAGTGATTCTTTTTCACCTCTTAATTCATTCCAATGTCGAATCTTGAGCATGTCATGCTAACTGTTTTGGTTGATGATTCCTTATTTAAGTGTTAAACCCTTTTAATTCATGGAGTTTCATAAATTTAAACAAACCTGAATAACTAATGAGCGTTAAGAGAACAAGCGAACACAAAACATTTCTCAAAAGAAAATCGAATTCAGACAGTGCAAAGATTAAGTGGTACCCAAAAAGTGAAAATTTGACATAGGATTTTTAGGGTGTGTTGAGTGCTCAACAAATGGTGACTTACTGGGAAAAAGCAGAAACTCTTTTCCTTCCTCGGGCTCGGCAAATGAAAAAGTGGATAAGGAACTTAACTGGTTTTCATCAGAGCTTCTTTTACCCTTGCATTTGGAATTTCCCCGGTTGATGCATCTGGGCCTTCCTGTGGGGTTTTTTAACCTTTATTCCACCTTATTTTCCTATAACCTTGACTCACACCCCCCTTTTACAAGATTCTAGTAAATCATTCACTGGCACTAGGCCTTTTAGTTACCCTTATTCATTTTCTACGGTGTTGCTCAGCGGCCAGTGAGCATCCATAGCCTCGGCGGAGTCACCCTGACATCATAGACCTTGCTCTGTTGCCAGCGAGTGTCCATAGCCCTAGCAGAGATATATGTTAATATTATGGTCGCTTCGGGAGGTATGAACCTCTATTATGACCTATGATGAGATTAGAATCCTCCGGAAGGAAGCAAACAATTGAAGGAAACCCTAGACAGGTTGTCGGCTGAACAAATATATTTATAATGAATTTATTGATTCCCAAAAGGAGAAGTTGGCCCAGTTAGACTGGCCAGTCCACTATAAATATAGGGCACCAGTTTCATTATTTGTCATCTCAGCAGTTGCAGTGAGAGCAATATCTATGTAGGCAGTTGCAGGCAGCAGCAGTTTGGTGCGCAGGTTTTCTGGGAAAGTTGGGAGAGTGGTGCGCTAGCTTCTGGGTGGGATTATTTATTCAGTTTAGTTTCTATTATTTTTCTTGGTGCATTTAGCCTCTCTTGGATATAGATTGTAGCCAGAATTCTCTTCTCGATCAAGGTCAAGGTGCTCGGAGGGTGGCTTAAGGCCTGTGGTTGGGTGACGAGGGTATC
>SNQJ01S0095760.1:0-25334 GCA_010110895.2 Picea sitchensis
TAGAAGGTGGTAGGTCTGAGAGGATCTCCATATTGGATGGTTTCTCAAGACACAATAAAGTTAGGGTGGATCCTATAAAGTTAGGATGAATCTTTCCACCAACCAATCTTACATCATTCAATGATTCCTTTGATAATTCCAAGGAGATAAACATTAATATTACAATGGCTTGGATTAATAGGCATGTGGAATCCCTTGGACCCCCTTTACCCCCGTCTCTTGTGGAATTATAGCCCCCCATCATTACCATCCCTCTTGTATCATTACCATCCTCTCTTGCGATATTTCTAAACATGGTGGATGAGTACACAAATAAAAATATTGATTCATATGGGGAGGAAGAAAAATAAGGTGACTTGGATATAGACTAGTCATTTAATCATACTTCTCTTGACATGATTGGAGGATATAGAGTTATTAAAATAAAAATAAAATTTATCCCTAAAGGCATAATGTCTTTGGGGAGATTGTTTGATTCAAATGATGTGGCTCTGAATCTCTCTATCAAACCAAAATTATCAGAAGTAAATTATTGCAATGTAGGCATCATAGAGGATCCTTAGTCTTCCAAATTATTAAAAACTCTATCTCCTGTCGAAAAAAGAAGAGTATGCCAATTTGTTTTAAGAATTAAAAGATGTATTTTCATGGAAATATGAATATCCAAAGACCCATGATCCATCCATTTTCCAAATCCATATTTCTTTGAAGAGGGTGTAAATCGATTTAGATAGAATAAAATTTGGCAAAACGCATTGTTATTCCCTCTTATTTAGAAGGAAGTCGAGAAGTTTTCTGATGCCAAAATCATCATAAATATGAGGTACTTCACATGGGTAGCCAATATAGTACTTATCAAGAAAAAAAATAGGGAAATGAGATTTTGTGTGGATAATATAAATCTACATAAAGCATCCATCAAAGAAAATTACCCCTTACCTAAGTTGGATCAAATGATATAGAAGGTGGTAGTTTTGAGAGGATCTCCATGTTGGATGGTTTCTCAAGACACAATAAAGTTAGGATGGATCCTTCAAAGTTCTTATTTGATCCAAGACATGAATTTATCCTATAATTTTATTCAAACCTTAACAACACATTTATAGGACACTAACACATGCTCTAATGGGGATGACATCCTCCCCATGAGGTGCCAAAGAATATATATACTAGTAGCCTTATCCATTGGGATCTTTATTTGCTACTAAAATGACTCAAACTGGCTTGATATTTTATGTACAAACACACTTGGAATTACTCATCAGACCTTAGGGACTTCTCTTCGGGATTCAAATCTGTTGAGTAGCACCCAAAATGAAAAAATACTAAAGAAAATGGATATTTACAATGAAGTGAAAAACAAATGAAATGCTTTATGTAAAATAGTGCTTGAGAAACCTGCCATTAATAGGTCCTCCACTGATGTATTCTCCATTGAGCTCCTATAATAGGAATGCATTATTCCCATGATATGATGCAACCTTGCATGGCCCCTTCCAAAGATTTTCAAATTTAGAATGTCTACCCTTGTCTTCAATCCTTGCATCCCATTTTAAAACCAAATCACTGATATGGAAGTCATCAACCTTAGTTCTCCTATCAAAAACTTTCTTCATTTTGTCTTGATATAGTTGAACATTCTTAAAAACCTCTTCTCTCATTTGATGAACATGAACTAACTCACGTATTCTTCTTTGAACATGGTTTGGGTCATCATCTACATCTTGCCACGACTTCATGACTGGCAGTCCAATAGAAGTAGGAAAAACTACCTCTGTACCATAAACAAGCCGAAAAGTAGATGTTTCAATAGACTTCTTTGTACTCACTTTGTCTTCCCAAAGTGCAAAAATCATCTTCTTGTGACAATATTTCTTGTTTTCCTACGGTAACTTTTTGATGATCCTGATCAAACTCTTATTTGATGATTCAACTAAACCATTACCTTGTGGGTAATAGGATGTTGAGTGACTGAGCGCGATAACATAATTTGTGTATAATTAAACTAGTTTATTAGAATTGAAAGCAACACCGTCATCTGTAATAATACTTCTTGGACAACCAAACATTGAAAGTATATTGCTTTCCAGAAATTGTATGATGGCATAATCAGCTGCCTGACAGGTAGGTACAAATTCTATCCATTTTGTGAAATAATTTGTGGCTGTCAAAATCCATTTGTGTTGAGCTGACGATGAAGGATGTACTTCTCCTATGAAATCCAAACCCCATTGTTGAAAAGAGGCTTCTACAAAAACCAGTTTTAGAGGAAAAGGTAGATTTTTTTTCCCTTAAAAAATATGACATTCATGGCAAGTGGAAACCTTCTTATAAACATCAACAAATATGGTAGGCCAATAGAAACCTGATCTCATAATTTTATTAACTATTGTCTTCCAGTAATGATGGCCCCCACAATCACCTTCATGAAATTATTTCATAGTTTGCTGAGCTTCAACTTCTGTAAGACATTTCAATAATACTCTACCCGGGCCTTTCCAATAGAGGGAATCATTAAGAATGCAAAAATTTATTTATTTTTGCTTCAAAAATTTGTCTTTAGTTTTTGACAATTTAGGGGGGGGCTGGAAATTTTGTAAAACATAAATGATGTAACTGTACCAAGACGAATCCAAAAATTTCCGGCTTACCTGAAGAGGGTCTTCTTCTTCTATATCTTGTGAGAGACCAACAATAAAATTTACTCCAAATAATTCAAAATTTGATTGGGTCATCATTTGAGCAAGACCTTGTCCTTTGATTAATTTCATAGGATTAATTTCCACATCATATTCCAACAAGGCTGCAATCCACTTATCTCTTTTTCCCTTAGGATCAGGTTGAGTCAAGATATATTTCACAACACTATTTGGAACATATGAAAGGACATGAGAGTGTAAGACATACATCCTGAAATATTTCAAAGCATTAACTAAGGTGTAGGCATGTTTCTCCATAATATTGTATTTGAGAATTGAATCTCTTAAATACCTACTAAAAAAGGCAATAGGCTACTCTTGGTTCTAAACATTTTTCTGCATTAATACTCCTGCTATAGCGTGCTCCGAGGCAAAAGAAAAAACAATAAAATCCTTTGCAAAATCTGGGCTGATAAACACAAGAGCTTTGGTTAGAGATTCTTTCACTTCTTCAAACCAATTTTTTTCATCTGCTGTCCATTTTATTTCATTTCCTTTCCTCAACATAGTTGTGATACGTTTTATTATTTCAACAAGGTTAGGGATAAACCTTCTTAAAAACTTTACCCTACCTAAAAAGGATTGTACCTCTTTTTTTCTCCTTGGAATGTTGATTTTCTGTATTTTAGCCACTCTGTTAGGGTCAATTTTAATCCCATCTCTTGAAATAATGTGTCCTAGAAGTTTACCTTCTTGCACAACAAAATTTGACTTTTTTGCATTGATAGATATCCCACATTTTCTTAATTTTTAAACACCTGTTCCAAATGTTGCAAATGTTCACTGTCAGAACTTGAATACATAGTTATATCATCCAAGTAAATCACAATGAATTTATATTTCTCTTCAACAAATTCTATGTCCATAGCCCTCTGGAAATTTCCCCCTTCATTCATGAGTTCGAAAGGCATTTTAGCATACATGAAAGTGCCCCATGGGGTTGTAAATGTCATCTTCTCTTGTTCATCCGGGTGCACCATAACCTGGTTGTATCCACAAAACCCATCCAACATTGACATTCTCTTGGATCCCACAATCTTTTGTAATATGTGATCCATTTTTGGCAAAGGGTAATTGTCTTTAAGAGAAACTCTATTCCAATTTCTAAAATCTATACAAAGACTTATTTCTCCATTTTACTTTATGATTGGTAGAAGTTTAGCTAGCCATTTGGAGAATCTCAAAGAAACAATTATATTAGCATCAAATAAATTCCTTATCTCTTTCTCAATGAGTGGCAACAAGAGTGGATTTATTCTTCTTAATTTTTTTTTTTTTTTATTTGAAATGTTTCTGACCTTCTTTATTTGGTATTTTATGTTGAATGATGCCTTTATAATAAACCTTTAGGTATTCATAACTCCAATCAAACACATCTGAAAATTGTCTCATTAATTCAAGATATTTATTTATCTTTTCAGAGGATAGGGACTTAGACAACTTGAAAATTTTAGGTTCTTTATCAGTCCCTATATTAAAGTCATCAACCTCACTTTCATTTGGACTTACCCTAGGATTTTTTGCCACATCATTTTCATCAAACAATTTTCCAGAGGTACAAGACCCTTTGGAATTTTTTTTTCTTTAGTTGGATAATATCCCTTTCTGCTATCTGATTTACATACCCATCTGAGACTGATACATGATTTGCATTTTCATCTTCATCATAAAAAAATTCTTCATCAATTTGGAAATTTTCATACTCTTCTTTCGATTTCTAAAATCTAATAATCTGTTTGTCATCTTTAAATACTTGTGAGTGTTTGACATTATCTGGAATAGATGGCCTGTGTTTTACTTCAATTTCATATTTCTTGTTGGGATAAATTGGAATTTTAAAAATTCTTGCTGGTGTGAAAATAGCATCTGCAATCCGATTTTGTTCCCATGGTACCATTGAAATGTTATATTTAGAGAAATCTTCAAGAAAATCCATGACCAAATTCCTATAGGTTCTCATTCTAGGATTCTTTGTTTGATATGTACCTTTAATCTGGTTGATTATAATCTCAGAATCACCATGCACATATATCTTCTTAGTCTTTAAATATTTTAAAAATCCTAATCCTAAAATGAGAGCTTCATATTCATCCATATTATTAGTGCAATAAAAATCCAATTTATAAGAACACAATTTTGAAGTAGTATCAGGTGAAATGATCCAAACACCATCTCATGCTCCCTCTTTGCTGACTGCTCCATAAAAATCCATATTCCACACAACTTCATCCTCTTTATTGTTTTGTTATGAAACTGATCCCTTTTGCCGATCCTTTGAAACAATTTGATCATCTTCTTCAAAACATAAATCGTTATAGAAAATAGAAGATCCAATGTTAGTCTCAATTGAGTAAATAGGATGATTGTTGGGTTTATCTTTGCTAATCACCATGGATTTCAAATGAACCTCCCTAAGTAACCTTCTTTCCTAACCAAAGACTTGCACTGTCGCATAAGACATGTCCATTTGCAAGGTACCCTTGAGTTTAGTAGCCCATGATATTGATAGTAACATTCCAATTTTAGGAGGAATCTCTACAACAACTACATCCATTATCATAGTTTTTGATGGGATCTGAGCTAAAGCAACAAAAATATCTTTGATTAAACCCTCACATTTCACCTTTCTTCAATCAAAAGAAAACAGATACTTGTATGGTCTCATGATATCCAAACCCAACTCTTCCATGATCAAATTTGGCATCAGATTGTGAGATTCTCTTGAATCTAACATTGCATTATGAAGAGTAACATTATGGATATTTAGTATAACATAGAAATGAGGCACATCATCATCTTTGCCAATTTCTTCAACCTTGGGACCAAATAAAATAGCGGGATGATCATTTTGTACATTAAGGGTTTCTGAGGTATGTTCCATTTTAAGCATATTTAAAATCTAACTTTTGTATTCCATATTTCTGATCAACTCATTAAAATGTACTCAAATCTTAATCTTTTCCATTTCATTTTCAAAATTAAAGGAGGGTTGAGCTTTTTCTACTTCTTTTAGAATTGTTTCTATTCTTACCTTTGGACCATCTCTAGGAGGATCTTATTTCTATTTGGAGGATATTCTTTATGTTTTCCTATATCCTTTTTTGGAAAAACCTTTTGTTGATGATTGGAAGAGGGCAAATCATCTCTAGGATCCTTTGGAGTACTAGCTGCAACTTTCTTATTTATGAGGTTATATTGTTTTTGGAATTCCATGATGGATTTCTGACATCTTTTCCTGTGATCCTCTTACTCCTTTAATTCCTCATCTTTCATAAACATATCATGTTATTCTTTAGTTAAGTAAAATTGTGACCCTTCTAGTCCAAAACAATGAATATCTTCAAGAGGTTCCTCAAACAAATCTGCAACATAATTATTTTGGAAAGGAGGTCTAACTAGCTGATCAATTGGAATCCTTTTTTCTCTCTGTCTTATCTGAGGAACTTGAGGTCTCCTGAAATTTTTTCTACCAATTTCTCCATATTATTTACCATTAAGTCAAATTTTTCACCCGAACCTTAAGAAGTAGAAGGCAATGTTTCTTCTTTATCCTTCTTTTTGTCAACTTCTATTTGAAGATTGATCTTCCCTGATGAAACTAAATTCACTTCCACTTTGATTGCATCATTCATCATATCAGTTAGAGAAGTGGGCCTTCTTTCTCTTAGTAATAGGTAAAATTCACTTTCAAAGGCATCAACATAATGGAGTTGAGAAGCTCTCGGGGGAGGATTTACTTGATTAGGAATGGAGTTATAGACCTTCATGAATCTACTGGAAAACTCTTGTACTGTTTCAACATGGAGTCTTTTTAAATGGTTGTATTGTGTCAATAACTGCAAAGGGTTTTTCTTACTCCCCCATATCCCAAGAAAAATATTTTCAAAATTTTCAAAGTTAGGAATGTTATTTGCTGGGAGAGCTTTAAACCATTTCCTAACTACTCATGAAAAACTTTGTGCAAATAATATCATCTTAAAATATTCATCATCTACTTCTTCAAGATCTATGAAATCAATGAATCTATCTACATATTGTTGGGCAGTCACATCCCCTTCTGCATCAAACTGTTTGATTCTTTGTGCATAATTATGTGGTAGATCATGAAGTGCAATAGGGAGGACTGATGGGGAAAATCTTGCTGCCATAACTCTAGGATGATTTTGACCTAACTATATGATCTGACTGTGAATTAGTACAACTTGGATAGGAACAACATGAATAAAGGTTTGAAATTTCTTTTCATCAAATAGAATTTTAGTGAAATCATATTATGACTTATATATAAACAAGGACTGCTCAAATTTAATATCAAATTCAAGGTCATCAATGCTTTTTACTCCACTTTTAGGAAATGACGAAACTTTGCTCAGAAAAATACCCGATTGAGTTGTTTTTGTTGTTGATTTTGAGAAAAATTCCTTCTGGGTTGTCTATGGCTTGTGGTGGATTTGGATCTGGATGATGCCTTGTGTATTTTCTTTAGGTATCTAGGATTATGTAACAAATTTTATCTTCAACAACTGATCTTCAAATTTGGATTTGCTAGAGTGAAATTTCAGCCAAAGCTATATCCAGTTCACTGTCACTCTCAAGAACCAGTTTTAGAAAATTTTGTTGTTTTCCCAAGGAAGATTTCACCTTTGGTCCCTAAAAATGGTGCCAAAATGTTATCTCTCTGTAATTTCCTTGGTTGAAGAGGAAATAGGTATAGGAGTAACCTCAAACCAACTTAGGTTTGGAAGCTATCCCTTCCAACCAGAGAGGGCTCTCTCTCTTCAAATTAATCACTGAAAGATTAATTTGGTTTAACTCAAAGGATAGATATCTAAAATGCATGAATTTATAAGTTTTGTGGAAATATGAATAGAAAGTACATTGGGATATGGAGTCACTAAAGTCGAAAGTCAATAAAAACTTGTTGGATACCTAGTAGATTTAAGAAAGGACTAAACAAAGGCAAGATATAAATTAATATTTTAAGCCAAATAGATATATTATAGATATACGTTTACATCGAAGACAATAATCCTTCAAGGCATCTATCACGGATGAATCTCAAAGAAACTATAACAAAAGTACAATTCAAACTACATGCAACAAAGCATCTGATAAAGATAAATTTTGATACTTATATTTCATATCAACATAGAGAATAAATCACACAATATCAAGTATAAAACATGAAAGAAAAGAATGAGGAATCACATGCGTAAAATATCACAATCACATGTATCTCTATGGTCAAAACTCAAGGACTTATGATACATCAATTTTTTCATTAATAACAAGGAAAAATTACAATATCTTCAATAATATTCCCATACACACTTCCCAACGCTTTAGTTTTTGTGGTTTCCTGAATATATACGAAAACATATGTCTATAGTATCAAATTTGGATCTAAATGTGATCCTACAACAATGATAACAATCACACATAATCAACATGAGATATTTAACAAACTACTAAAAGCAAGGAGTCGACTTGGACTCATTACAACGAATTTGATATGACAAAAAATAAAACCCAAAATTTACAATTTCCATTACTGATGTTTGTTGCAGATGGGATGGCACACTTGTCAAACCATTCAGTATGAGTTGGATATGTTCTGGTCATTTTATCACTATCGTGCAACAAGTCTGCTACGTAATCACCACCTACAAGAAAATGCAGCAGAGTTGCGCAACAACAATTGGTATCATCAAACTTGTGGGTAATAGTGCCTCTTTGATAATATAATATGCTTATGTATGTAACCCTTTGCAGAAAATGATTCAAAATGGAAAAATGACAAAAATGTGTCAAAAAAGTCTCAGTGGTTCAGTTCTCTACTGCTTTAGCTAGCATGTCAAGATTTCCCTTCTTTCCAATCTCCACCTGTTGCAAATTTTTCTTGAGGGGCTTGTTCTCCTTCCTCAAAATGAGTTTTTTTTGATAAAAAATATTCAAATGTATGTGTAAAGGTAGGGTCCTTCTCACCATTGATGTAGCTTTGTCTATTGCGGGTTCACAGTCTCTTAGGTGTTTAGCAAACTTCATTTTGGATTTCTTATCTTCCTCCCTGAGTTGAAATATCACATTTTGTGCTTCTCTGAGTTGTTTATTTAGCCTCTTGAAAGTGTGTTTTCCTTCATCATCTTTCTTTTCTACTCGCTGATTCTATGTTGGGTTTTCGTTTTGATGATGCAACTTCCTAGTTGAGGGCCTTGTTAAAGGTACACTAGGCCTGGGAATCACCTCTACCTCTGGAGTTTGCTTTATTGTTTTCTATTTACACACCGTTTTAGAACCAATTGGAGTTGATAGTGCTAACCTTTCTACTATCACAGAGGTATCTTTCTTGAAAGCTTCTTTTAGAGACATCTTCTTCAATTCTCTATTTTCCTATTGTAATTGTGCTATAACAAGGTGAGCCTTCTTCAGTTGTTCTTGCAACGCAATAATTGAAGTGTCTCTATCATCTAAGAGGGTTTGATGTATGGAGGTTTCTAGAGTCTCACTAATTTCCTGTGATGTATGTATAATAAGCATTCTCTTTACTGCATATTTGGTGAGTGGTTTTCTAGGAGCTTCGGTCACTTTTGGAGAGAACTTAAATTTATTTCCTTTCTTTTTATCCCGCTGACTTGCTATAGGCTCTTCAGTCTCTTTTACCCTTTTCTTGAATGAACTCTCAAGGATTGATGTTGCAGTTCTTTCTACTAATGAGGGTGTATTTATCAAACTTTGTGGCTGCCTGGGGAATCTACTTCTATTCTTAATGAATTTAGAAAAGAATCCTGGTCTCGATTTTTCTTTCTGAGTTATTCCAATATTAATAGTTTGATAAAATGAAAATGGAAGAGGCTAACATGTCCTTGCTATTTTCTTAGTTGTACTATGTCAGCCATCCTTCCTAGACTTCTGAAAAGGTAATATGGTAGATTCAAAGTCTTCTTACCAATGAAGTGCATTAAGATACGGATATGGTATTGGTAAACCCTGTTAAATATTCATTCACATGTAAAAAACCTCTGAATAACCCTCATAAAATCACGATGACTTTCCAATAAAAAATATCTAGGCATGGTAGCTACGAATTTAGTATTTCTGAATTCAACATTCAGAAAATCATGATGGTAAGACAGATCCAACTACATACCTTTGAACCACTATTCTCCATGAGTAGGTATTTCTATCGCAGGAGCAATGCTATCTTCAGAAACCTGCAACTAGATATTTCCCACCTTAGCCTTAACGCCATCAAAATTGTCTGCAAACTCCCTCGCCACATGTTTCCTGTAACCCTAAAGTTTTTCAAAAAACCTGATGCAACCCACTTGTTCAAAGGATTCTTTGATTGTTGGATCAACTTTTACAAAATTCAAACCCTGTGGCTCAAACCTCATGAAATAACCACCCTTTACATTCTTTCTTCTATGTTATTGAGTTGTCATGATGCTGGTGTGTGTCAACCTTCAATGCACCAAATGAAAATAGTAACCTCTGTGTAGAAAAGTAACCCCTGCACAACAAAGTGACCTCTGCGTAGAAACAAACATAACATGGACTTGTGCACAACAAATGAAAGTAGATTACTCTATGCAGTAAATGAAAATGGTGTATTTTGTGTAACAATGAACAACAATGTCCTCTGCGCCCTTTTTACAGCATCAAACCGAACATGGACTTGTGCGCAACAAATTTGGCGATGAGGTTTTGAAATTCCGGATGAAGAGAAATGATTTCTTGATTCTTTATTTACCTAGAGGGATGATACATATGAAATATAACTTCAATTAAAATGTGAATTATGCCATCATACCTCGTCGTGCCTCCATACACAACATTGGGACATTGTACAACAAATTACGATGCACAATGATTTTCTTGATGATGCCACATGTCCTTTTTATATTTGATCTCATGAAATCGTTAGAAATTTGACAAGAATGACTCCGACTATCTTGAAATGACATCATGACCCTTTAGTGACATGACAATCCACATCTTGGTGAAAAAAACCAAAAGTTACATGATTAAAAAAGAAAGCCCGACCCATGACAGACAAACCTATAATTTATGATTTAGGAAAAAATACTTCAAAGTTCTTATTTGATCCAAGACATGACTTTATCCTATAATTTTATTCAAACCCTAACAACCTATTTATAGGACACTAACATAGGCTCCAATGGGGATGGCATCCTCCCCGTAAGGTGCCAAAGAATAGACAGACTAGTAGCCTTATCCGTTGGGCTCTTTATTTTCTACTAAAATGACTCAAACTTACTTGATATTTTATGTACAAACACACTTAGCATTACTCATCAAACCTCATGGCCTTCTCTTCAGGATTCAAATCTGTTGAGTAGCACCCAAAATGAAAAAAATACTAAAGAAAATGGATATTGGCAATGAAGATAAAAACAAATGAAATGATTTATGTAAAATAGTGCTTGAGAAACCTGCAATTAACAGGTCCTCTACTGATGTATTCTCCATTGAGCTCCTGTAATAGGAATGCATTATTCCCATGATATGCTACAACCTTGTATGGCCCCTTCCAAAGATTTTAAAATTTAGAATGTTCACTCTTGTCTTCAATCCTTGCATCCCATTTTAAAACCAACTCACTGATCTGAAAGTCATCATCCTTAGTTCTCCTGTCAAAAAATTTCTTCATTTTGTCTTGATATAGTTGAAAATTCTTAAAAACCTCTTCTCTCATTTGATGAACATGAACTAACTGACTTATTCTTTTCTGAAAATGGTTTGGTTCAACATCTACTTCTTGCAACAACTTCATGAATGACAATCCAATAGAAGTAGGAAAAATTGCCTTTGTACCATAAATAAGCTGAAAAGGAGATGTGTCAATAGACTTATTTGTACTCACTCTGTTTGCCCAAAGTGCAAAAATGAAATTTTTGTGCTAATATTTCTTGTTTTCTTGCAGTAACTTTTTTATGATCTCGATTAAAGTATTATTTGATGATTCAACCAAACCATTACCTTGCGGGTAATAGGATATTGAGTTACTGAGTGTGATACCATAATTTGTGCAGAATTCAACTAGTTTCTTAGACTTGAAAGAAACAAGGTTATCTCTAATAATCCTTCTTGGAAAACCAAACCTTGAAAGTATATTTCTTTCCAGAAATTGTATGATGACTGAATTAGTGGCCTGAAAAGTAGGTACATCTTCTATCCATTTTGTGAAATAACATTTGCCTGTCAAAATCCATATGTGTTGAGCTGACGATGAAAGATTTACTTCTCCTATGAAATACAAACCCCGTTGTTGAAAATGGACTTCTACAAAAACTGGTTTCAGAGGCAAAGGTAGAAGTTTTCTTTCCCCTTCAAAAATTTGACATTCATGGCAAGTGGAAACATTCTTATAAACATCGACAAATATGTTAGGCCAACAGAAACCTGATCTCATAATTTTATTAACTGTTGTCTTCCAGTAATGATGGCCTCCACAATCACCTTCATGGAATTCTTTCATAGTTTGTTGAGCTTCAACTTCTGTAAGACATTTCAATAATACTCCACCCGGGTCTTTCAAATAGAGGGAATCATTAAGAATGCAAAACTTTATTTATTTTTTCTTCAAAAATCTAGCTTTAGTTTTTGACAATTCAGGGGGTCTGCAAATTTTTTAAAACAAAAATGATGTCATTGTACCAAGATGAATCCAATTTGTTTTGGATTACCTGAAGAGGGCCTTCTTCTTTAGTATCTAGTGAGAGGTCAACAATAAAATGTACTCCCAATAATTCAAAATTTGATTGGGTCATCATTTGATCAAGACCTTGTCCTTTGATTAATTTCGTAGGCTTAATTCCCACATTATGTTCCAACAAGGCTGCAATCCACTTACCTATTTTTCCCTCAGGATCAGGTTGAGTCAAGATATATTTCACAACACTATTTGGAACATATGAAATGATATGAGAGTGTAAGAAATACATCCTGAATTATTTCAAAGTCTTAACTAAGGTGTAGTCATGTTTCTCCATAATATTGTATTTGAGAGTTGAATATCTTAAAGACCTACCAAAAAAGGCAATAGGCTACTCTTGGTTATGATCATTTTTTCTACATTAATACTCCTGCTATAGTGTGATACGAGGAAAAAGAAAAAACAATAAATTCCTTTGCAAAATATGGGTTGATCAACACAAGAGCTTTGGTTAGAGATTCTTTCACTTCTTCAAAAGAATGTTTTTCATATGCTTTCCATTCTATTTCATTTCCTTTCCTCAACATATTTGTGATATGTTTTATTATTTTAGCAAGGCTAGGGATAAACTTTCTTAAAAAATTTACCCTACCTAAAAAGGATTATACCTCTTTTTTTCTCCTTGGAATGTTGATTTCTGTATTGCATCCACTCTGTTAGGGTCAATTTTAATCCCATCTCTTGAAATAATGTGTCCCATGAGTTTACCTTATTTCACAACAAAATTTGACATTTTTGGGTTGAGAGAGATCCCAAATTTTCTGCATTTTTTAAACACCTATTCCAAATGTTTCAAATGTTCACTGTCAGAACTTGAATACACAATTATATCATACAAGTAAATCACAATGAATTTATCTTTGTCTTCAGCAAATGCTATGCCCATATCCCTTTGGAAAGTTGCCCCTAAATTCATGAGTCCGAAAGGCATTTTAGCATACTTGAAAGTGCCCCATGGGGTTGTAAATGCCATCTTCTATTGGTCATCTTGGTGCACCATAACTTGGTTATATCTAGAAAACCCATCCAACATTGACATTCTCTGGGAGCCCACAATGTTTTGTAGGATGTGATCCATTTTTGGCAAAGGGTAATTATCTTTAAGAGAAATTCTATTCAAATTTTAGAAATCTATACAAATCCTTATTTATCCACTTTTATTTCTGACAGGTACAAGATTATCTATCCATTTGTAGAATCTCAAAGAAACAATTATATTGGCATCAAATAAATACCTTCTCTCCTTCTCAATAAGTGGATTTATTCTTCTTAATTTTATTTATTTATTTATTTTTATTTTTTTCTGAAAGGTTTCTGATTTTCTGTAATTGGTATTGTATGATGGATGATTCCTTTATCATAAACCTTTAGGTATTCATAAATCCAAGAAAACACATTAGAAAATTGTCTCATTAATTCAAGATATTTCTTTCTGTTTTCAGAGGATAGGGACTTAGAAAACTTGAAAATTTTAGGTTCTTTATCAGTCCCTATATTAAAGTTATCAACCTCACTTTCATTTGGACTTACCCTAAAATTTTTGGCCACATCATTTTCATCAATTTTTTTTTCCAGAGGTACAATACCCTCTATAATTGTATTGTTCTTTAGTTGAATAATCTCCCTTCAAGCTATCTGATTTACATATGCATTTGAGACTGATACATGATTTTCATTTTCATCTTCATCATACAAATTTTCTTTGTCAATTTGGACATTTTCATACTCTTATTTCGACTATAGAAATCTGATAATATATTTGTCATATTCAAATACTTGCCAGTGTTCGACATTATATAGAATAGATGGCCTGTGTTTTACTTCAATTTCATATTTCTTGCTAGGATAAATTGGAATTTTAAAACTACTTGCTGATGTGGCAAGAGCATCTACAATCCGATTTTGTTCCCATGGTACCAATGTAATGTTATATTTAGAGAAATCTTCAAGAAAATCCAGGACCAAATTCCTATAGGTTCTCATTTTAGGATGCTTTTTTTGATATGTACCTTTAATATGGTTGATTATAAGCTCATAATCGCCATGCACATATATCTTCTTAGCCTTTAAATATTTTAAAACTTACAATCCTAAAATGAGAGCTTCATATTCAGACATATTATTAGTGTAATAAAAATCCAATTTATAAGAACACAATTTTGAATTAGTATCAGGTGAAACGATACTAAGTACAATTTGAACTACATGCAACATAGCATCTGATAAAGGTGAATTATGATACATATTTTTCATATCAATATAGAGAATAAATCATACAATATCAATTATAAAACATGAAACCAAAGAATGAGTAATCACATGAATAAAATATCACAATCACATGTATCTATGTGGTCAAAGCTCAAGGACTTCTGATCCAACAATTTTTTCATTAACAACAAGGGAAAACTACAATATCTTCAATAATATTCCTACACACACTTGCCAAACCTTTAGTTTTCCTGGCTGCCTGAATATATACAAAAACATATTTTTATAGTATCAAATTTGGATCTAACTATGATCCTACAACATTTCTAACATTCACACATAATTAGCATGAGATCTTTAACGAACTGCTAAAAAGAAGGAGTCAACTTGGACTCATTACAACGACTTTGATATGACAATAAATAAAACCCGGAATTTGCAATTTCCACGACTGATGTTCATTGGAGATGGGATGGCACACTTGTCGAACCATTTGGGCTGAGTTGGAGGTGTTCTGGTCATTTTATCACTGTTGCGCAGCAAGTCCACTGCGCAGTCACCACCTACAAGGAAATGCAACAGAATTGTGCAATGAGTGGTCTGATCAAACCTGTGGGTAATAATGCCTCTTTGATAATATAATATGCTTATGTATGTAACCCTTTGCAAAAAAGGATTCAAAATGGAAAAATGAAAAAAAACGTGTCAAAAACATCTAAGTGGTTCAGTTCTCTGTTGCTTTAGCTAGCAAGTCAATCTTTCCCTTCTTTCCAATATTCACCTACTGCAAACTTTTCTTGAGGGCCTGTTGAATGCTAAACACACCCTAAAAGTTCTGTGACCATTTCCTTTTGGGTACCACCTTGTTTTCCACCTTTGATTGTTCTCACTTTGGTCTAAGATCGATAATCCTCATATCTTATATGTTTCATGTTTTAAGTTTCTCTTGAACATTCAACAAAGAACCATCTTAAGAGACACAACGACTACTCAAGAAATTAATGACCCAGAATTTTCCCGACTCCCTAGAGAAGTTCAACATCGGTGAAAGCTTAAGGTGGCGAAAATCATTTTGAGAAGTCAAAGTAGTCGAGTACCGACCTTCATTGGCATCGAACGATAGTAGTGTTTCTTTCTTACGAACAGCCTTGGAAAGGATTTCGTCAAAAGATGAACTTTTTAGGTTCGGCAGAAAAGTGCAATTATAAGCACCGTGCATAGATAAAGTGACACTGCCGACCGCCGAACTCCCGAAACAAGTTCGGTATCAGTGAGGGCGAACTAATTTTTTCCATGACATGATAATTACTCATGCCGCCCGATATCGACAGCTGTGGCCTCTATTCTTTTCTCAAGTACTTTCGGTGCAAGTGGGAATCCAAGTATGATTCTTATCCATTAGCTGAATGTTTTTCCATGATTGAATTTTTCAATAAACAAAGTCAATAATTCCATGGAAGTATTAATTGATATCAAAGATTTTACAAAGAAAAGCATTAACAAACTCACAATGAAATAACAATGATCCCCAAAAATATAATAATTTACGTAAAATATTTGAATAAGAATGCACGCTTTATTCAAATCCAAAAGAAGCATGATACATTCAAACACCTTCTTTTCTTTTTATATACACAATCAAAACTTCCACCAAGCCTGGTTTACATACGAATAGACAATCTCGATGACTAGGCTAGCCATCCCGGTCGTCGTAAGATAACAAAATTTTACAAAAGAAGAAAGACAAGGAGATGTTAAGAAACACTTCCAAGTACGCGGAGCGAGAACCCACCAACTATTTGTCTCCTGTGAGTTGGTCCTCTCTTAGATTGTCTTTCGCACATTGTGATGTCTTATGTTCCACTGTCGTTGCCATCTGCTACACCTCACACAACTGTACAATCACGTCTTATGCTTCCTGAAGCCATCTCTGCAGCCAAACAGTGCTTCTCGCGTGACCTTGCGACGATGGTATCCCCTAGTGTTTTTCCGCCAACTAACATCGCAATTCTCTATTATATTGGTAGAGCTTGACTATTGCAAGTTGAGCCTGCTCTAATTGTTAAGCAGAATTTTCGATCGAAGTACCCAACACTTCTTCCCTCCCCTCTCTTCTCTTGCCTCCTTTGTCAGCGGTTCCGACCAACTCCGAATAGTTGGTAAGTATCACAGACTCCTCAAGGGTTGGACATGCACTCATTTCAGCCTTGGGGTAGTCCTCCTCTCCTTCCCGATCTTTCTTCCTAGGCCTTCCTCTTCTTGGCGGTTTCAGGCCTAAAGAAGGCATAGTCTCTAGCTTGGCTCTTTTGGACGTATCTGCAACCATCCCTAGCTCCTCTGTGGATGATGACACTGCCTTCGGGCAGATACCTGTACCTCTCGTTGGAGTCTTAAGTACACAAGAAGCCAACAATAAAGAGTCCCAGGCACGCTGAGGCTGAGACCTAGCACTCTGGCTGCCTCACAAACCTCATCCCTTGTTTGAAGGGGATCCCATAATTACAAAAAATGTAAGGAACTCAAGGCGTCCGCGGATGATAAAGAATTTCTGAACAGGATGTCACCAAGACGAACTTACCAAACCCGAATTCTAGGGAATACGAGCTCGACATATACATAGAATTTCTCACAAAGCTCCTGGAATTTAAAGAGAAATCAAGGAGCGACACTAGGTGTGCCAACATAATATCTAATCCTCGCGACATGATGTTTGGAAAAATCGGCATGCCACAGCTGATCAACGAATGCGATCTAGAACATAAAAGCGTCGTCGATCGGGGTTGCAGGAAAATGTGCGGTAGGATCCTTTCGATCCTTTTGAATTTCTGAACCTCCGTTATTGATGAATGATGCTTGGAATGCTTGGTGGTATGGTTTCTAGAGGCATTTAACGACTTTCTCTGTACGATATCCAACCTCTTGGAAGCACATAGGCGCTTAACTCGTCCTCGATGCCCTTTTTTTGACCCCAAAGGTCAAGTAACTACTATGATAATTTATGCATTCATGACTATCGTATTTGATTAGCCAAACTATGACATGCTAATGTATTCATTTAAACCAAAGAGGAGCGACGACTTGACAGGTCACTCAAAGGAAGCGTTTGGGATCACGAAAGTATTAAAAACAACTTAGACTAGCAAGATACGCAGGTACATGTTCATATTTTGTTTGTTTATGTCTTATCATAGGTTTCTTAATCACTAAACTACTTCTGTTTTAACTGCAGGAAGAACCTTCCTGATTATCGACTACAGTCTATCATGTGACCCCACCAAAGAACCAAAAGAAACACTAAAACTGAATCGCTGAAGCGATGAAGTATGTCAGGCTCCTCGATATTGGCATCCCCAATATGTTGATCGACCTAAATGAAGTAATCAAGCTATGTGTCGAACAATATTCGTTATGGTCCGAAGAATGAACAAGGGTCACTGATGCAAAGCCAGGGCAAGTACAACAATTTGCAGGGCATCCGATCAAAGCCAGAACCATGCTTTAGAAATTGAACTTCAGCCTCGCAAAGTATCGGGCGCACGCAACATACATCAGGGGAATATATGCAGCTCCAATGGAACAACATAGATTTTCATGGGCCAACACCTGTGAAGAACTATTTATCATATGGTCTGATTATGAAAGAGCCCACCCTTTTTAAGAAACAACTTGGGTGGACTGTTGAAAGACTATTAGATGATAATGCCATGTGGCAATTTTTGATTAGCTCGAATTGTATTTTACTGTTAATTACTGTTAAGACTTTATATTATAAATAGGGACATCGATCGATGGTCAAAGGGTCGATGGTTGTTGTGTTGGTTGTGGAGCCTGATTATCTTCCTGATTTATAGGTCTTTTACTTTCAGCCGTGTTTATACCCCGTGAAGTATTTACACCACAGAAGTATGTACACTCTTCCATGCGGGGGCATACTCCCTCTGTGGGGTCCAGGGGGTCTGGGGGAAAATGGGGGTTCGGGGGCGAAGCCCCCGAAGAAAAAATTTCCTTGTAAAAGTATATTGTAATTTCATTATAAATATGGACCGTTCATTATAAGGTCGCAGATATAACGATAGAGATTATGTTAGGGTTTTTTTTCCCTAGAAGGTAACCCTATTTTATGAGGGAAATGTATTGCGGCTATGTATGTTGGTGAGTATTGTATTCTGAGAGAGGAGACTGTGAGAGAAAGAAGAGGAAGTTACAATGGGTTTTGTTGTGGGTTGTATCACTTCATATGCTGGATAATATAGTAAAGAATCCCTTCATTTTGCTGGATAATAATAAAGAAAGGACCTGGAAATTTCTCTGGTGGACGTAGCCCACACCAGGTGAACCACGTAAATCTGTGTCTCTCTTGTATTGTGTATCTTCTGTGTTTTGTTTCCGCATTTGTTTTATTTTATTTCTCCACGGTCATGCTTTTCTAACATGTTGTAAGAACGCTTTTTCTTTTGGTTGTTGATAATTATTTTGAGACTGCTATGAATTAAGAAGCCCTTCTAGATCAAAGATGAGTTGTTTTTCATCAGATGTATGTGATTGGAGTTGGAGAAGAATTACTTCCTTTCCTATTCCATGAATGTTGCAGTGAATGAGTAAGAGCAATTAATTATATTGTCAAGTTATTTGGTGCAATGTTTTGATGTTATTTGCTTTAAATGATGAAAGTAAATCGTTGTGCTTCTATGTGATGAATGTCCTGGTAGATGAATTATTTTTCTTACCATGATCTTGATTACATATGTGTTTATTTTTCTTTATGCTTAGTAGTTTACCTCAGCTATGTGATGAGATTCTTGGTAGATGAATTATTTTTCTTTCCATGATCTTGATTACATATACATTTTCTTTCTGTTAAGTAGTTTTCTTAGACAGTAGTATGATTCTCGTTCGGTTAGAGTATTAGTACTAGGCCCTCTGGCATAAGATCATTGTTTGCATGCTTGAGCAGCGGGTTATCCCAAGCTCGACCCCTTCCAATGGTTAAAACTTTTTTCCTGTCTTTGTCAACTTGGTTTATACTGGCTTGCATATCTCATACCATCCCCCATCTAAGAGAGAATACAAAGAAGAACTATCCCAAGTGAAGGAAGAACCTTCACCCGAAAACACAAAAGCTCATCGATAATTTGGCTAGATCATAAGATCTGGAGAACCATTCCACTCCAGATGCTACAGAGTCTAATTAAGCCTCAGTGGCGGGTTTGGTTCCTGCTGTTGAGTCAGGGGATTTAGGCCTCATCAATAGAATTGGCACTAGAAGGAGGGCCTAAGAATGAATGGCTGGATATGAAAGTTTCTTGACATTTTGATGACGTACTCTACCCACAACCTGCAGGTCGGAAGGTCTGCGTCAACATGATCTTTCTCCTTTCACTGGCCCAAAGAACTCTAAAACGTCTCTTCTAATTTCCTTTCGAAAATTCTGCACCCACAACAAATCCTTGTGGGATCCTCCATTTTCACATAGGAGATCAGACTTCGCAATATCATGAATCCCGTGGTCGAGTGCCTGCTCACTATGACCCCTGAATCCCGAACTTCCAAAACAGTCAACTCTGGATTTTCGGCTTTCGCGATTTTGCGAGTTGCGATAACATACAACTTTGCCCATGAACCCCAAAATCCCGATATTCTATTTGTTGAAATCCTGAGATGTCAGACTCCGACATGTTTCTCGACGCTAGCCCCACAACTAGCCTTCTCGCCTTTTCGATACTTCAACTCGATTGACTTCTATGTCGATAGTGTGCCACTTGTCCACCTTGCTAACTCCTCTGGCCCCACACCGTCCTTTTAACTCTTCACGACTTCGCGTTTCACGATTTTGTGAACTTTGATACCAATTCTTCGACCCTTCCACTCACGAAATCCCGATAGGCGAATTCACGAGTGATCCAACAGTCCCTGGCTGACTTGAATCGATGGCTCTGCCTCTCCTAAGCTTGCACCTTTAGGAATACTCGCACTAACTCCCTTGCTCCTTCATGAGATTTGATGGATCACAGAACTTCACGGATTCTCCACAGATAATTCTAACCATCCGTCTCTTCCTTGAGAACTTTTGCGCGAACTAAGAAAAGTGTCTCTCTCCATGGAACTTGTCTTCCTACGGTCTGACGTCGCTACGCCTTCCTTCAAAATCTCAAGGTACTTGGCCTCGTGCCTTCCTTCGACTCCTTTGAAGGTCCAAATCCTTCTGAACTTTACCACAACTTTGAGTCTTTCAGAAACTCTTGCATGCACTCCTTGCGATGACCTTCAAACATTTCCAAGTGTTGAAATCCTTCAACTTTGCGCACACCTGCAGCAGTAGTCTCTCAATACTTCACTCAGATTCAAAACTCTGAGACTTTACTCGGCCTGTGCACTCCTTGCACGGATCCTGTGCTTGACTACACTTCTTTGTGAATGAGAACAAAATCTATCTAGTCTGAGCTTTTAGAGACAACCCTCTGAACCCTTTTTCGACACACTCCTTGCGGACAATTCAACTGCACTCCTTGCAGGAACTCTTGCTCATATAGAGAAACAATTGAAACTCATTTCTCTTACTCTCTCTCTCAAATTTCATACATTCAACAAGAAATCATTCATACATAGCATAAAAGAAAATGTACAACAGAAAGAGTGAAATAACCATGAGCATAACATTTATCATACATACACAGAGAACAAACACGATGCCATGAATTTGAATCAAAGATTTCTTTATTAATTCAAATCTCTGTACATGGGTGTCTTCACACAACTCTATGCTCTTTTTATTCTATGCTCTTCAAAGTCTCCATAATTATGTTACAATACACAATGAGGGTGTCTATATCCTGTTTCCCTCCCGCGCTCTAAAACTGTCTAATCTAACATTTAATTCTATCTACCTGCATTTAACTACTATAAATGCCTTCTACCTACTAAGGACGAGAGCGGATCACTCAAGGTCCGATTACATTTTACAAGTGCGCTCCTTCTTAATTATCTCATTTAATATTGGTGCATTAACTTCAAGAGAATTTCAAAATTTGTGTTGGGTGCTTGTCCAACTGTCTTTTGCCTCCATGCTTGCTCGCTTGAGATGCTCCTGCATCATACTCCCTCGCTTGAAAATTTTCATGGGCTCCTGTCCATGAGCTCGCGCACGGTGTGTCCATGCCTCTGGATCTCTGCTTCGTTCTCCCAACTGGCATCTTCAATTGGATGGCCCTTCCACTTGACGAAATATTCAAAGTATTGTTTTCGCCTAGTCTTTTTGCTCACTCTTTTATTCAATATGCGCTCCATCTGTGGATTTTTTGCAACTGGCATATGCTTTGTCCACTGGACTTATGGTTGTTCATTTCCTGTCCCTGCTTCCTCAGCTTTATATGGGTACAAATCTAAGATATTGAATATCAGAGAAATTCCGATCCCATCGGGTAATTCAATCTCGTAAGCATTTGCCCTAAATTTCTTTAAGACCTTACATGGCCCAATTTTCTTCATCTTCGTCTTATTATATGTTCCTCTCAGGAACCTTTCCTTTCTCAAATGTGCCAGAATCAAATCACCAACTTCAAATTGAATTTATCTCCTGTGTTGATCTGCTCTGCGCTTATACTCCTGGCTTGAATTCTACAATCGCTCCTTCACCTGGCTGTGAAGTTCCTTCATCACTTTTGCGAAATCTTCTGCACTAGCGCTCCTAGTCGCAATCTGTTCTGAATCCCTCATCTCATAAATTCCTCTCGACTATATGCCATAGACAATATGAAATGGACTCTGCCGTGTGCTTTTGTTAACTAAGTCGATATAAGAAAATTCTGCTTGTGGCAATATGTTGTCCCACTGGCTGTGGTGTTTTGTCACCAGGCTTCTCAGCAAGTCTCCTAGACTTTTGTTTACCAATTCCGTCTGTCCATCTGTCTAGGGATTATAAGCTGAACTAAATGACAAGTTAGTTCCCAACTTCTTCCATATGGTCCTCCAAAATTTCCCTATGAACTTGGTGTCTCGGTTCGAAACTATACTCCTTGGTAAGCCGTGAAGTCGAATGACTTCTTTGAAAAACAGATTCGCAATGTGAGTTTCGTCACTGGTCTTCTGACATGGAAGGAAGTGTTCCATCTTAAAAAATCTATCCACCACCACAAAGATTGAGTTAAAACCTCTTTGTGTTCTTGGCAAACCCAATATGAAATCCATGCTAATTGCATCCCACAACCTCTCCGGTATGGGCAATGGTTGATAAAACCCTGCATTCTGTTTCCTTCCCTTTGAATGTTGACAAATCCTACATCTGTCCACGAATATTTTTACATCTACTCGCATTCCTGGCCAAAAATATGACTCATTCAATTTTGCGAACATCTTGTCATGATGAAAGTGCCCGACCAATCCTCCATTGTGTTTCTCTTTCAACAAATTCTCCCTCATGGAGCATTTCAGAATACACAACTGATTACCTTTAAATAGTAACCCTTCCTGGATCATATATTCTACCCATTGACTTTTATCCCTAAGAATTGGATTCTCAGCTACTTCATACGCCCCTTTAAAATCTGGATCGTTTCTGTACATGTCCCTAAGATCATCAAAACCCAACATTTTGACTTTGAACTCCTGCAATAGAAAACACTTACTGCTCAAAGCATCAACAACTTTGTTAGCAGTACCAGAAATATGTTTAATCACAAAAGTAAAGTTCTGCATATATTCAACCCATCTAACATGTCTCTGATTCAACTTCTCCTATTGAGTCACAAACTGCAATGCATGGTTGTCACTATACAAGACAAACTCTTTCGGGATCAAGTAATGCCTCCATTTCTTCAATGCCTGTATAATAGCATAAAAATCCTTGTCATAAGTGGAGTATTTCACCTTCGCTTCATTCAGCTTCTTGTTGAAGTATGCTATCGGTCTGTCTTCTTAAATCAAGACTGCCCCTATTGCAAATCTGCTTGCATCGCATTTCACTTGAAATGTCTTTTGGAAATCCGGCAATACCAGAACTGGTTGTTCCGTGATATTCCTCTTCAACAGATTAAAAATCTTCTCAGCCTCTTCTATCCAGTGAAAATACTTGTGTCTTTTCTTCACTGTATCCATCATCGGTGCACTAATTCCACTGAAATTCCTAATGAATTTTCGGTAGAAACTAGCCAATCCATGGAAACTTCTCACCTCAAAGGTATTCTTCGGTGATGGCCAATTCTTGATTACCTCCACCTTATCTGGATCTATCCTCAACTTATCTGTAGAAATTACAAATCCCAAGTAAATGAGCTATATCTTCATGAATGAGGATTTCTTCATGTTTATCAATAGCTTCTCCTGTTGTAACCTCTGCATCACTGTAGCCAAATGCTTTAGATGCTTTGCCACTATTTTACTGAAAACTAGTATGTCATCCAAATATATGATAACAAATTTTTCGATGAACTCCCTTAGGACTTTGTTCATCAACCTCATGAAGGTACTCGGCGCATTTTTTAAGCCAAACGACAAAACAATCCATTCATACAACCCTTCGTTGGTTTTGAATGTTGTCTTCCATTCATCACCTTCTCTCTTGCATATTTGATGATAATCGCTTTTCAAATCAATCTTTGAAAATAAATTTTCCCCACTCAAGCAGTCAATCAGATCATCCATCCTTGGCAATGGGAATCTGTACCTGATGGTTACACTAGTTCATTTGGGTCAAATTCTGACGGTGCGTTCGACGCAATTGCCACTTTCTATTGTCGGAAGACCGACAAACCTCGGACCCCCTCAAACGTTGTTTCACAGGACATCATTTTTCCGACGACCTAGTTTTCGTCGGTATTGCAACGTTATATGATGCCATGTGTCATCATAAATTGGATTGTCCAGCCCCATGTTGACGTCGTAAGACTGACATCTAGGGATGTTTCAAACGTGGAAATACCGACGTGTCAAATGTGGCAAGTGAGACGTTTCAGACGTGGCAAGACCGACGTTTCAAACGTGGCAAGACCAATGTTTCAAACATGGAAAGTGAGACGTTTCAGACGTGGAAAGAGAGACGTTTCAAAGGTGGAAAAAGAGACATTCTTAAGGTGGCAAGAGAGACGTTTCAAAGGTGGCAAGAGAGATGTTTTGAAGGTGGCAAGACCGACGAGACTCCGATGTGGTTTCTATGGGAGCGACACTCTTGGACGTGGCAAGAACGACGTCCATCAGGTGGCAACAACAACGGCCTAGATTTACTAGCTCCGACGTGGTTGCTATGGGAGTGACAATCTTGGAGGTGGAAAGAGAGACGTCTTGGACATGGCAATAGCGACGGGAAGAGAGTGAAAGATGTCACCATTGCCACCTTTGTGTAAATATTTAAAAAAAAATACAATATCAATATCAAGACCTAATAGTCATTCCAAGCCCAAAGGAGGAGTAAGTCATATAAATGTCAGCTAGTGACCCACTTAATAGTTTCCTTAGGCTTTCCCTCGCACTAAAGGTTGGGTTTTTTCTTTCGAGAGTTTCTAAGAGATAAAAAGACCCAATATGGTGAATGAACTGACATTAAGTTCATACGTGTCTAACAGATCCTTCAAACTTTTAACCAATGAAACATGTTGTCACAACTTCTATCCTAATGAGATTACTCTTGGTATCATCTCCACAAGCATGAAGACCTAAAATATGAGGTATGCAAAATTTGTGCATGGAAAATCACTTTA
>SNQJ01S0095760.1:29300-54357 GCA_010110895.2 Picea sitchensis
AAAGTGATTTGCCATGCACAAATTTTGCATACCTCATATTTTAGGTCTTCATGCTTGTGGAGATGATACCAAGAGTAATCTCATTAGGATAGAAGTTGTGACAGCATGTTTCATTGGGTAAAAGTTTGAAGGATCTGTTAGACCTGTATGAACTTAATGTTAGTTCATTCACCATATTGGGTATTTTTATCTCTTAGACACTCTCGAAAGAAAAAACCCAACCTTTAGTGCGAGGGAAAACCTAAGGAAACTATTAAGTGGGTCACTAGTTGACACCTATATGACTTACTCTTCCTTTGGGCTTGGACTGACTATTAGGTCTTGATATTGATATTGTATTTTTTTTTTAAATACCTACACAAAGGTGGAAATTGCGACGTCTTTCACTCTCTTCCCATCGCTATTGCCACATCCAAGACGTCTCTCTTTCCACCTCCAAGATTGTCGCTCCCATAGAAACCACGTCGGAGCTAGTAACTCCAAGTCATTGCTCTTGCCACCTAATGGATGTCGTTCTTGCCACGTCCAAGAGTGTCACTCCCATAGCAACCACGTCGGAGCTAATACCTCGTCCCGTCAGTCTTGCCACCTTAAGAACGTCTCTCTTGCCACCTCTGAAATGTCTCTCTTTCCACCTTTAACACGTCTCTCTTGCCACCTTAAGAACGTCTCTTTTTCCACCTCTGGAATGTCTCTCTTGCCACCTTTGAAATGTCTCTCTTGCCACGTTTTAAATGTCTCTCTTGCCATGTCTGAAACGTCGATATTGCCACGTCTGAAACGTCGGTATTGCCACGTATACAACGTGGGTATTTCCACGACCTAGACGTCGGTCTTACGACATCCATATGGGGTTGGACAATCCAATTTATGTTGACACATTGCATCATATAACATCGCAATACAGACGAAAACTAGGTCGTCGGAAAAACGACGTCCTGTGAAACGACGTTTGAGGGGGTCCGAGGTTTGTCGGTATTCTGACAATATAAAGTGGTAATTGTGTCAAACGCGCCATCGGAATTTGACCCAAATGAACTAGTGTTAACAACCCAATAAAGTCGTATCCATTGCTAGCGAGTGCCCTTGACCTGTGTGTCCACGATCTGATTGATGGATGATTGTTCCATGCCATCAATATTGATCTATGTTGGTGTCAGTTGTTCGAAGATCTCAGAGGTGTCCAATAATGATGAAAATATGGTCGAAGGAGGTCCACATTGAATATTGGATGCAGACCAAGGAAGGGTGGAGTGTTGAGCTCAAAAGCATTGCTACCCACAACCTTGGTGATAGTGTAAGGCCCATAACAATGTGGGTGAAGCTTCTGATGGGGCCCGGTGAGATTCTCCTTCTACAAATGTAACCAAAATTTATCGCCAACATGAAACTGGTGTGGTACCCTATGTTGATCATGGCATTGCTTGTACTTAGCATTGTATTTCTGCAAAATCTTCTGGACCTCTTGGTGGATTTGTTGAATCGTCTCAATGAATCTGGTGGCTTTTTCGATTGTAGAATGATCAGGGGAAGAGTTTGTCTATGCAGTGGCAAGAGGAAGTGAAACATCAATGGGTCCCAAGGGTTGGAATCCCAGACCCACCTGAAATGGGCTATGGCCAGTGGAACTATGGAGAGCCCTGTTGTAGCTGTGCTGGACATATGGAAGACTCTTGTCCCATGTATGGGGATTCTTAGAATTGTACATGCGCAGCATGTGCACAATCATTTGATTGACGACCTTGGTTTGGCCATTGGTTTGAGGGTGGAAAGCAGTGGATTTTGTGAGCTTGGTGTCCAACAGAGACTAGAGACTCAACAAAAAGGTGTTGAGGAACATGTTGTCTCGGTCAGAGATGAGGGTCTGTGGTATCCCAAAGTGGACCCAAACTTTCTCGAAGAAGAGCTTGGTAGTCTCTATCGCTATGACATTCTTCTTACAGGTTGTGAGGATGGCCATCTTTGAAAAATGATCAATGACCACAAACATGCAGTCATTCCCATGCTTGGTGGACGGAAAACCAAACATGTAATCCATTGAGATGGATTCCCATGGCTTCTCGAGAATAGGAAGAGGGGTGTATAAGCCTGTCTTCTCGATGGATGGCTTGGAAATGGCACAGACAGTGCAAGATCTGATATACTTGTTGACATCTTGTCGAAGTTTTGGCCAATAAAAATGTTTATGAAGAACGGCCACATTTTTCTCTACGCCAAAATGTCCTACCACCCAACTGTAGTGGCTCTCCAAATCAGATTTGCACGCTCACTTGTAGGAACATAGAGATGTCCCAAGTGGCATAAGAGTCTGTCATGAATGTGAAAATCAGTGAAAGTGGTGTATGTACCCAAGAGTTGATATGTGGTGGAGAAGTCTGAATCTTGCTGATAAAGTTGGGGCCACTCTGATGCTTCATGTCCATAGGACTGGAGCACAGTGGTGAGTGCAGCCACAGGAGGCCAAATGAGGCATTCAGTGACATGATTGGAGATACATGTCTTATACTCGATGTTGATATGAAATTGTTGCAGGTAGGTGGACCACTTATGATGGTGATCGTTATGCAATTTTCCATGTGTCTGTATGAACTGCAGAGGCTTGTGATCAGTGTGTATGATTGTCTCTTTCCCAAGAATGTAATGTTTCCATTGATGACAGACTTGTACAATGGAATACATTATCTTTTCATAGGTGGGGTATTTTCGGACAATATCGGAGAGTTTCTCATTATGTTATGCCACAAGATTCCCATGCTGAGTGAGAACTTCACCCATAACATAGTCAGATGCATCAGTATCAATCTCGAATGGGTGTTGCATATCGGGAAAGGAGAGTACTGGAGATGAGCACAAGAGATGTTTTAGATCATTGAATGCTCATTGTTCCTCCTTCCCCCATATGAACTTGGCCCTACCACTGCCCTTGGTCACCTGGATGAGGGCCCATGCAATATGGGAGAATCCCAACACAAACCATCGGTAGAAATTGGCTAGTCCCAAGAAGCTCCAAAGCTCGGTCAATGTGGTCGGGGCTGGCCAGTCACAGATGACTTGGATCTTATCTAGATAAACATGTACCCCATGCTCATCGAAAATGTATCCCAGGTATTGGATCTTGTACATGCCAAAAGATCATTTTTCCAAGTTGTCATAAAGCTCGTGTTGCCACAGAGTGCTCAAAACATGTTGAATATGTTGCATGTGCTCCTCCCACATTCCATTGAAGATGAGGATGTCATCCAAATATACTACCACAAAGGAGTTGGTGAAGGGTCTCAATACATCATCCATCGACCTCATGAAAGTGGTTGTTGCATTTGTTAAGACAAAGGGCATGAATAGCCATTCGTAGAGACCTTCTTTAGAATTGTTGTCTTCCAGACACCAATTGGTTCGATGGGAACCTGGTGGTAGTCAGACTTCAGGTCAATCTTGATGAAGAAATTTCCCCCCTTGAGTTGGTCAATAAGGTCATCAATCCTGGGAATGGGGTAGAGGTTCCTGACTATGATTTTTTTTAAGGCTCTGTAATCAATGTAGAGTCGCCAAGTCTTGTCCTTCTTCTACACCAGTACAATCGGGCTTTTGCAAGGGGAGGAGATGGGTCTGATGTGCCCCTTTTGAAGAAGCTCTTGGATCTGACGCCTGATTTCATCATTCTCCTTTAGCAAGCGCCAATAGACTGGCCCATTAGTTAGAGGTGCATCAGGGGTCAGATCAATGGGATGCTTGACTTGGCAGTGTGTTAGTACCCCCGTAGGTGAGGCAAAGATGTCTCTGTATTCTTCCATGATCTTGTCCAATTGCTTCTGCTACAAAGAAAAGTGTTGTGTAGAGGCCATGGATGTGGCGGTGACCTTCTGCTTACTGTGAGCACAAATCAAAAAGAAGATGAACTTCCTGGTCTGTGAAATGACCTTACTGCATTTCTTAGCAAAGATTAAAGAAATAGCAGTAGGTGGTGCCATCTCTAGGATCCTGTACAATTGTCTACCCAAAGTAATAATAACACTGCGGGGTCTAGACTCATACATGGCATGACGCTTCCACAAATATGGTTGTCCTAAAACTAACATCAAAAACTTCAAGGGGAGCAGTACCACACAGTACCTCATCTTTTAAAGGCTTGATGTCATAGGGTAGACGACATTATTGGCTAACATGAAGATCTCTTCCTTAACGAATCCAGCCGATGGTGTAGGGTTGTGGGTGCGATGTCATTTGCAAGTCCAGTCTCTTTGTGACCTCTACTGAAATAGAGTTCTTCTTACTACCTCTATCGACAATGAAATGAATCAGAGCCCCATTGATCCACATCTGCGAGTGAAAGAGGCATTCCCCTTCCTCGAGTTCTTCTGGTTCACTTGGTCGGACTTTGGTGGTAGCGACTGTGGCATTGGGTTCAACATCAATAATCTGCTTCCCTCCTTCAGGATTTGACTCAGAATCAGAATTTTCCTCTGACTCAGAAGCCTTCATCTCAACCATGAGGGACTGCTTGGAGTGGCATTCATCGATGTTGTGCAAATGACTTTTATGGTACTCACACCATTTTCATGTGTCCTTCTTTGTCTTCCTGCTTCCCTTCTTGTGTTGCTGCTTGGATGGATTGTCTTGAGGGTGGACATATCGACGTGGTCCCTCACTGTGTGGGTTGGGGTTGCCTTTTCCCTGCTTCAAATGTGATGGGTTTGCAGATCCAAACTCTTACCATTTCTGCTTAAATTTTTGCTCGATCTTGACATGGTATCTATAATTCGTTCCCAACGAAGCGATGTCCAGGAACTCCATTTTTGTTTGAATGTATCTATGCAAACAATTGCAGTATTTGAGCACCAGATGATTGTTAGAATATTTTATACCCAATTAGGTGTGTAGGGTATGGAAAATATTGGTGAAGTCTAGTACTGTCTGGTCCCTTTCTTGACGTAGGGTGGTCCATCTGGTTTACTGGTCCTCGTAGCTTCCAACAGGGTAGTATTGTTCTTTAATGGCATCCCAGAAGGAATCCCAGGTAGGGGCCACCACAAAAATTGCAGATTCCTCCATGACCCTTTGCTCAGAGTAAGTATCCCACTAGTCTTTCACATGGGGAATGACCTTGAGGAGTGCAAAAGTGATATTTTCCCTATTGGAAAAATTGTGGACCGAAAAATATCCTTCGAGAAGATTCAAGCATTTATCTACAACATCCACATCTATCAGTCCTTCAAATAATCGAATATCAAAATTTACATGTACCTTGAAGGGGGTTGCATGGCCGCTTGATGAATATGCTTCTCCCATGGGCAACCGTCGAAGGATCTACGTGAAGTTGTCCATCATTTCATTCCTTTGTCATGTGAGGTCTTCCACAAGCAACATTTTAATAGGATATCATGATCCATCATATTTATTTTCGTCTCCCATGGGTTGTTGTTGGGCTCGGCGCGACTGGTATGGTAATGGCTTGATTGGTTCGAGTCCCAACTTTTTGTACCCAGACCTTGTTGGGGACATGCACGAAGAAAATTAAATGAAGAGAAGATCACTCTGATACTACTGATCCAGATTTAGGAGAAAAATAAACTAATTAATAGGATGAATACAATAAACACGGAGATACGAAGAATAACACAAATATCTAGTGAACAATATCTTCTATTAAATAATGAAATAGGCTGAAACTGTAAAACTACAGAACTGGAACTTGCTCGAATGGTGGTAGCTATCTCTAAGAAGAGATGTGGTTGCTACGTGCATCTGTTTGAGCAGAATTGATTACAATGAGGCTTCAGAGTCCCTTTTCATATTACTCATGAATGCAAAAACCCTAGACATCCAAAAACCTAACCCTAGGGTCGTAAATTTTGCATATGACCTCTATTTTAGGTGTGTGATAGCTCATTGGAAAGGTATTTCAGAGAACTACACATTATGTTGTTAGATTGTGTCTTTGTCTACAATCTGATTGTGGCGAGCCAGAAAAACAATGTTAAGGGCCCTAAAACAGCCTTGAAAGTACAACAATATGTGATGACATGAAAACATACAAAATAAGCTAGTTGGATTAGGCGAGAGGACACCCATATCCACATGGAGAATGTGTGGGGCTTCAGACAGCCCCAGAAGTGTAGAAATCACAATTATAAAGAAGTACAGAAGGATGTGTTGAACAAAAACGGACATGAGGAGCTAGTTGGAATAGGTGGGTGGCCACCAATATCCACCTGGATCATATGGTCTATAGTGCCCTAGATATAAGGAATGACGATGAGAACACGAGGGGGGGGTCGAGTTGGTTTTAGGTTTAGGGTTGCTAGCTAAGTGGAAAGAATGGGTGATTTGGGAGAGAGAGTAGTCATTGGACAACATGGTTTTGGTTAGGTGGGCCATTTCTTTGGCGAGAAATTGGGGGGAAGGGTTATAGATGGCTAGAGTAAACAAGGTTTTAAGGATAGCTAATTTGTTAGCTGGATGGTGGTGAGAGATGGCATGGTTTTGAGAGATTCAAAATGTTCCATGAAAATGTTAGAAACCACTTGGGATAAGGAAGACCCCTTTGAAGGTAAAGAAGGTGATCCAAAAAGGATCCATAGATTACTAAGGACAACTCAAAACTCGCAGAAACAACTCAGGAAGCTCAGAATGGCCTCAGTAGATAGAGAAAGGGAAAAAATTCAAATTCCTTAAAACTCTTTTAAAATGGAATCATCATGAAGAGCACGTTGCAAGATTTCAAACGGTGCAAATGGCACGTCAAACAAAGTTACGGATCGAAAGACATTCATAGTCAAAGTTTGGTCGGCCTAGCCTAGTCAGCAGGGGATGAGTCAACATCTGTATTGTTGACATCAGCATCAGTATGGATGATGTCAACATCCATACAACATATGTGGCACACACAAGAGGTGACATGTGTCATGATGATGTCAGCATGGTGACGTGGCAGCACCAGAGGTTGCCACATGTCACTCATTTTTGGCATTTACTGGTCATTTCGTGGACTGGTAAAAATGTGCCACGTGGCAGACTGTACGCTGATGCAGTAGCTGACATGGTAGGTTGATGTGGCAGTTGAGGTGGCAGACTGTACGCTAACGTGGCGGGTGAATGTACAGTTGGTTGACATTGCCCAACGATTGGCTGCCACATGGCAGTGGGAAAATGCCCAATGAGGGCTCGAGAACAAAATTCCAAAAATAAAAAAAGAATGGCCAGTCCGCCGAATCTGGCAGAATTCCGCCAAATATGTCAGGCCAATGGTAAATATAAACCATCGCTAAAGTTTGGCAGAACCACCACTTTAATATATATGTATGTTACAACAAACACCCAAAAAGGGGAGGCATGCGGGCTCGACCCCGGGACCTCCCCCACTATATATGCCTTTACAATAGCTCTGCCAACCACTAGGCAAAACAGTCTTCATTGTTTACAATGCCCAAATTTGTATTTAAAAATTGCATCCGCCAATGCACGGGGAGAGGTGCGTGATGGTACGGTCGGGCATGTTTTACGAGGTAATTTTTGGAATTAATTAGAGGTTGCAGGGCACGAAAATCGAGATAGAGTTTCTCTTGGGACTAGGAGTGCCGGAGTCAAATTGAGGCATGGAGACAGTCATTTTTGGGTAATTCGATGCCACGAATTCAATGGTGTTGTCAATTTTCTGATCTGAGCAAATCTTCTGCAACTTAAATCTAGAATGAGGTATACTTATGTATTTTGCCAAATTCTTTTGCTGAGTTAATAAAAAGGCCTACCCATTTGAGAACAGGACCCGAAGACATAGTCCACCATAGACGAACTATGTTATCAAGTTTTTGTGTTCAGATTTGATGCTTATGTCTCCTCATTATTGAGCTTTTCCTTCTTTAGTGGTGCACTTTAATTTATTCCGATTTAATACAATTATTTATAAGTCACTTTGATGAAAACATCCCATATCATGTTGGTATCAGAGCAGTCATCTTTGACGTGAATTTTTGAGTGTGAATGCTTACTAGGGCCAAGCATAAGCAGGGTGAAAGAAATCTTAATACATTCAATCCCAAAGTTGGGCGTGCATCTCGAAGGAAGAAAATAGTAGAAGAGGACAAGTGTGATGAACAGGAGAAAAAATTCCATATGGTCTTTTATTGCATGTCATAAATGGTCGAATGAATGTATGGAGACTATGATAAGAGGATGAAGAATAAATGGAAGAAACATGAATCAAAAGTTGATGATGATGCTTCGGTAAATCAAGGGGCTAGAGGAGACCCTCCTGAGCCTCCATCTTCACCATCAAGTTCTAGTTCTTCTTCCTCTAATCATTCTCATCATTCTCATCATTCTAGCCATAAAGCCTCTTTTAAGAAACCATTATTAAAGCTTGATGTAAAATTTGCTTTACCTATGTTTAATGGAGATGTTAATCCTGAAAAGATAGATAATTGGATCTGATAGGTTGAAGTGTATTATTGTGTTCCACGGATTGATGAAGAGGAACTTAAAGTGCAACTGGCTTCTCTTCGGTTGGAAGGCACCACTCTCGTATGGTGGGAGAGAAAACTTCAGGACATAATTAAGTGTGGTAATCTTCTTTCCTCATGGTCGAAATTTAAATCAACGATAAGGAAGCAATTTTATCCATTGGGTTATTTACATAAAGCAATGATGGAATGGAAAACTTTAAGACAAAGTAAAGGTCAAACTGTACAAAGTTTCACAGAAGAATTTAGGAAGAAAGCTCTTGCATTAAAAATTCCTTTGGATTCTTATGAAACTTTAATGAAGTATATTGGCGCACTTCATAGTTATATTCATCATAATTTACTATTGTTTAACCCCACCGGTCTTGACGAAGTTTGTGTGCAAGCCACTCACCTTGAGAACAAGGGAAAGCATGTTCAAGAAGATCCCGCAAAGAAACCTTCCAATCTCCCACATAATCCATTTAAGAAGTTTAAAAGGAAGGACAAGAAGACATCCACAGTAAAGAGAGAAGAAGGAAATCAATCTTGCACTCATTGCAAGAAAAGTGGCCACGATGATGAACATTATTGAAAACTACATCCAGAAAAGAGACCGAAACAGTTCAGTGGAAAGGGGAAGACAAAACCGTTTCTATAGTGCAACAAGATCTTGGTTCTGATTCAAGAGATGAAGGAAAGATCACATTGGTTGGAGTACAAGGTAAAGATTCCCTTCATGCTAGTTCAAATTCCAATAATGAATCTCATGATGATGAACGAAAGAGGAATGAATTATTTCACATAAGAGTTGTATCTAAAAACACTATGATAGATACATTGTTTGATTTGGGTTCCCAAGTAAACTTGATATCTGAAACACTTGTCAAAAAGATGGGTCTTGAAATGAAACCACATCGAAAGACTTATCCTCTTGGTTGGTTATGTGATCAAGAAAAACTTAATGTCACCAAACAATGTAGGGTCATATTTTCTATTGCTTCAAAGTTGATTGATGAAGTAGATTTGCATGTTGTATCACTTGATGTATGTGGCATAGTGTTGGGGAGTCCTTATCTTTATGATAGAAAAACAGTCTTCTTTCGTTATGAGAACAAATACCACCTTACTAAGGGGGGAGTGGAATATATTGTTAGAGCTCACAACAGGAGGGTAAACACAACACTTGTTAGTGCAGGTCAAATGAAGAGACTCATAAACACTAATAAGAGATATGCACGCATGGTCATAAGGGAGAAAGATGTTGAAACATCTAACGTTTTCCAAGGATGTGATCCTTCTCATAAGAAATAATTAATTGATATTGTTTCTAAGTATGATGATATTTTCTAGGAACCAAATGGATTACCTCCTAAAAGTGAAATCCAACATGAAATACATCTTCAACAAGATTCTCATCTTCCTAATGTGGGCATGTATAGGATGTCAATTGTAGAGATGACAAAGATCAAGAAGAAGGTATAAGGCTTATTGGATCAAGGGGTCATCGGGCCTAGGTCATCTCCTTGTGGTTCTCTGATTGTGATGGTGCCAAAGAAATATGGCACATGGAGAATGTGTGTCGATTACCAAGCCTTAAATAAAATCACGGTGAAAAATCAATACCCTCTTCCTTGTATATATGCTTTATTTGATCAATTAAAGAATGTTGTTTATTTGACTAAGTTGGATTTGCGCAGTGGATACCATTATATCAGGGTTGCAGAACATGATGCATGGAAGACTACCTTTAAAACCAAACAGGGATTGTTTGAGTGGTTAGTTATGTCGTTTGGGATTTGTAATTCTCTGACAACCTTCATGTGTGTGATGAATGATGTATTCAGGCCTTTTTTAGATGATTTTGTGATTGTATATTTAGACGGCATTCTTATATTTAGTGGGACTTGGGATGAACATATGAGGCATGTAAAGCAATTATTGGATACTTTGGAAAGGGAAAAGTTGTATGTAGAATTGTCCAAATGTGAATTTGGTAAGACTGCACTTGTGTACTTAGGTCATATTGTAGGAGGAGGACAATTAAAAATTGATCCTTCCAAGATTGATGTAATTGTAAATTGGCCTGAGCCCAAAAGTGTAACCGAGATATAGAGCTTCTTAAATGCAGTCCAGTATTGGAGGAGGTTCATTTCAAACTTCTTCTTTATAGCAGATCCTTTGCATGCCCTAACCAGTGTGAAGAACACTTTTCAGTGGGGAGGAAAGCAACAAAAAACTTTCAACACTTTGAAGGAAAAGATCAGTACCGCACCAGTATTAGCACTACCGAATCTTCAACGGCCCTTTGAGATTGAGACAAATGCCAGCGGATACACCATGGGTGTAGTATTGATGCAATATCATAAGCCTATCTGTAACCACTCTGAAACTTTTAACCAAGATGTTGTTAATTATCCTACATATGATAAAGAGTTGTATGCATTAGTTCAAAGCATAAAGAAATGGAAGCACTACTTGTTAGGGAAGGAGACAATCATACATACAGATCACCAACCCTTATAGTATCTCCAAGCACAAACCAAACTACAACAATCTCAACATTACAGATGGATGGGTTTCCTACAACAATTTCAATTGGTAATCAAGTACAAAAAGGGTACAAGTAACAAGGTAGCTGATATGATTTCTAGACCTCTAGGGATGATTTTAGGGGATAATTTTCGCTCATGGGCTAATTTTCCATGGTTTTTTCCAAAAAACGATTCGATATTCTAAAAATGATTCGCCCAAATTATATAGGATAAAATTGTTTTACCTTTAAAATCGCCAAAAATGTATACAACCTATATAAAATCCTTAGAAATTTGAATATTTTTACAAAAATATCGCCAAACATTTTATAGCTGGCATATGAAGGATTAGTAATATTCACCAAGGTTTCTACATTTTAAAATAAATTTCCATCCTTAAATCATCCCTGTAGACCTCCTATTGTTGCTTCTATTATTTTGAAGAATACTTCTTTATCTCATGATAGCTATGTGGAACAATATGCCATTGATGAATATTTTAAAGAAGTATATGAGAAGCTAACCCATAGTGCATAGGTAGAGAACTATTGTCTATAGGGAAAACTACTCTACCATCTTTGAAAGCTATGTATTCCTACAAGTGAATGAGTCCATCTAATACGAGAAGCTCACGCTTCTCTTGTGTCTAGGCATTTTGGGGTAGGAAAAACTATGGCTCATTTGCAGAGGTTTTTTTATTAGCCTCAAATGAAAGAAATTATAACTAAATATGTAAAGGGGTGTGTGATATGTTCTACTTGTAAGCCCACTAATAGAAAACTAGGGATATACTCACCACTACCTGTTCCATCCCATCCATGGGAAAGTATCTCCATGGATTTTGTAGGGGGTTTACCAATGTTGAAAGGGGGTCATGACTTTTTGTATGTTGTAGTGGATAGGTTCAGCAAGATCTGTATCTTAATGCCATGTAAAAATAAAATCACTGCTGAGCAGACTGCTAATCTCTTCTTTCAGTATGTTTGGGTTCACTTTGGGTTACCCACATCTATTATCTCAGATCGAGATACTCGATTCCTTGGGGATTTTTGGACAAGATTGTGGATAATGATGGACACCAAGTTGAAGAGGAGCACTGCTTTCCATCCATATACCAACGAAAAGACATAGGTTGTAAGCCAAACAATGATCATTTTTCTTCGAGGCTACTGCAGCAAGCATCCCAAGTTATGGGATGAACAAATACCCTATGTACAACATGCTTACAATCGAGCCCTACATTCCTCCACTCAGTGTTCAACTTTTGAGACATGTTTTGGGTACCTACCTAAGGTTCCTTTGGACTTGATGTATGGGAGAGATGTTGATTCAAATGAAGACAGAGCCCACAAGTTCATCTAGAGGATCAAACAAGTACACCAAGCAGTTAGGGAACAGTTGGAGAAAATTCAAGCACAGTATAAAGCCCGACATGACAAACATAGGGTTGATCATCAGTTCCAGGTTGGAGACCAGGTATGGCTTCACATCAGCAAGGAAATATTGAAGGGTGAAGGCAAGAAACTTAAGCCCATTCATTATGGACACTTCACTATTTTGGAGAAAAGTGGTGCCAATGGTTTTCATCTAGATCTTCCACCTTATATGCAGATCTACTCAGTTGTAAATGTAGAGAACTTGAAACTTTTTGAGCCTCCCATGATCATGGATCGGGATGAGGAAGTTTCAATACCTTCAGTTGATGAGTTTTCTCCCGAGTAATTGGATGAGTTAAAGGAATATATCATCCTAGACAGAAGGAAGAGGACTCCACGCAGGGGTGATGTTGATTATCTTCGAGTAGTCTTAAAGGGCACACATGCAAGGAAAGCAAAGTGGATTAAGAAGGACAAGGTGGGGGAACTCTTCCCTCACTTATCTGTTGATTGATGAAAGTTTTTGGTGGTCCAAAAAGCTCCCAATGGGAAGGCGTGATCCAAAAAGGATACAGAGAGGACTAAGGACAACTCAGAACTCACAGAAACAACTCAGGAAGCTCAAAATAGCCTCAATAGATAGAGAAAGGGAAAAAATTCAAAGTCATTAAAACTTAGTGAAAATGGCATCATTGCAAAGAGCGGGTCACAAGATTTCCAACAGCGCAAGCAGCTTGTCAAACGGGGTTATGGATCAAAAGATATTCATGGGCAAAGTTTGGTTAACCTAGCCCAGTCAGCAGGGGATGAGTCAACATCAGTACTGTTGACGTCAGCATCATAACAGATGATGTCAACATCCGTTCAACATACATGGCACATGCAGAAGGTGACATGTTCATGCTGACGTCAACATGGTGACATGCCAGCACAAGAGGTTGCCATGTGTCACTCATTTTTTACATTTTCAGGTCATTTTGTGAACCAATAAAAATGTGCCACGTGGGAGTCTGTACAACCACATGGAAGAATGTACGGTGACATAGAAGTTGATTTGGAATGATGATGTGGAAGCTAAGGTGGAATATCATACACTGATGTGGCAGGTGAGTGTACAGTTGGTTGTCGTCGCCCAATGGTTGGCTGCCACGTGGCCTAGTCATGGGTTGCCATGTGGCAGTAGGAAAATTCCTAATGAGGGTCCGATAACAAAATTCCAAAAATAAAAAATGAATGGTGGGTCTGTTAGAGTGTTAGTGTTAGAAGTCCTCTGGATTGCTTGTAGGAGCAAATCCTGATGCCCATCAGTTTTATGTCTCGATTTGTTTAATGGGGTGATCAAATGGATAAAGACTTAAGATGGTATAACTTTAACTTTCAGGCTGGGCTTGGTATGTATCACGACAAAGGGAGGTCTTGATCCAACCGTCGGTAAATGGTTGAGGATGGTGAGGAAGACTTGTGAGAAGAGGCGAGCAAGGCCCTTGAGGCGACAAGCCTTGGCGGAAGCTTAGGGATGAAAAGCTTGGAAGCCGAGCAAGACTGCTTCGGGCGACAAGCCTTCGGAAGCTTGAGGATGAAAAGCTTGGAAGCCAAGATCCTCTTGGTCCAGAGCCTCAAGGAGCTGAGGGGTGACTCGGCTGGATCCTCCAATTCCAAGTTGTTCAGCGTTAAGAAAATCACAGGAACCGATTAAAAACAATGCAACTGTTACAGTGATCCAACCTACATCATCCTATAACAGTTACGACTCGACTGGATCCTCCAATTCCGAGTTGTTTTAACACAGTAAACAAAGAGATGGGAAAGAGGCTGACATCCATAAAGTAAGAAGTCTCCAATGCCTTGTACATTAACCAGAGCTACCAATGCTTCATCAAAACTTTACAATCGGGAGATTTGTTCAACCATCAACCCTTTACAAAATACAAAGACTGAGTCTATATACTCAGAAAATTTGCCTAACAGCGGCGTCCTTAGTCATCCAAGGCTTGGTGTCCTTTCAGCCGAATTCAGCCAGATATCCTTCGTCCGAGGCTATCTTAACTACGCATGGCTTCTGTAAGGGGAGTAGTTGAGCCATTAAGAGCCAAGTTAGCATGTGCAGACCTCCTCTAGCTAATCGAGGACTAGGCATGGCCTCCTTGGGAAAAATGGTACACAGAACCCTCTCGAGTAGACCACTGGCCAGGCTCTCCATATCTTGCACTTAATGCATGAAGAGAGGCTTCAACCACTCTTCCTTACCTTCATTTACTTCAAGCGAAAACCAGGCTTGAGGTTGGATTAAATGTCACCCAAAGAACGCGATGAACCTTTCAACGACTGGACCCGATGCCTTTGGCCCCTTCGTGCAACTCTTTATTTCCCAGGTGACCATGGGCTGTGACTTTGTGTTTAGTCTCAAAGGAGTTTTTGGCATTCGCGAATATGAAGGGGTTGATCCTTGTTTCTTGAAATCGAGATGAGTGAAACACCAAGACAGCTTAATCTGATGCCACGCGTACCTCTAGATCTGATGATTCTGAACTCTGTCGACGATGCTGTGGACCCGGGTCCTGGATACTCCCGACGCCTTGCGCATCGGGAAATGACGGAGCTGCTTTTTGCGCTTTGAAATCACGATGTGCGAAACGATGAGGAACCTAATCACGCATCATGTGTCTCCTGTGGATGGACGGCTGAGATTGCTCCACGATACCGCGGGCCCGACTCTGGGCGCTTTCAACACTTCGGGGTTCGAGGTTTCGCGATTCAGCGTGATATGGAACTTTCACCCTTCAAACTCATGACTCCCGGAAAGCCGAAGTGACCAGATCACACGCCACGTATCCTTTGGATGGATGGCTGCTATCCTTCCCTACAGATAATATGGGTGCGATGCATTTGCGTTAATCTCGGCACACCTCCACTAACCGCGATTTTTCGTCAACCACTGATCTGCTCCTATGGATGAATCTGGACCGCCAACGATATAATCTCGCCCACTCGCTTGATTGGGGGACCGAAACGAGATTTTCCGCGTTGCGCTCAGGCGCTCCTCATGCGACTCACTGACCCGAATGCTCTTGTGCCCCAGGCAAGAAATGTTACTAACATTAGGCTCCATGGGGGATAGAGTCATCCCTGTGATGCTCTAAGGACTCATTTTGTTGTTCCAGTGCCTTGTTGTTGGGATATGGAGTCATTTACTAAGCCGAAACAATAAAAATAAAAATAAAAGAACTAAAAGGACAACATTTACAAACAACAGAGCCACCGAAGGCTCAGACAAAACATTTCTTAAGAAAATGCCCATTTATTGGGTTGTTGAAAACTTCTTCACCCTCCAAATCCTGCAACCTATACGTGTTATTTGAGAAAACTTCCGATATTTTTAAGGGCCCTATCCATAGGGCTTCAAATTTGTCGTGATTTCCCTTGTCTTGCTTAGGAGCATCCCATTTCAGTACCAGGTCTCCTATATGGAACTCCTCCTTCTTGGTCTTCTTATCAAAAACCTGCTAGATCTTTTGCTGATGGTCCTGAATCCTGTCCATTGTCTACTCCCTGGCCTGCTGGACCTCCACTAACTGATGAATCCTTTTGATCATGTCATTGGGCTCCTCCTTATGATCCTGAAGGAATTTTGCTACAGGAATGGCTAAATCAGAAGGGAAAACAGCCTCCGCCCCACAGACTAATTGGAAAGGAGAGACATCGATATATCTCTTCGTGGCCATTTGGTCGGCCCACAGAGAAAACTTTAATCTTGAATGCCAGGCCTTTTTGTTGTCTTCCAACAATCTTTTGATGATCCTTACCAGGCTTTTGTTGGAGGATTCTGCTAAACCATTGCCCTGTGGATAATATGGGGTGGAATGAATCAGTTTGATCCTGAAATGCTCACAGAACTTGGCTAATGGCTCAGACCCAAAAGCGGTTGCGTTATCAGTGACGATCTTACTTGGGCAGTCGAACCTTGTGATGAGGTCCTCCAGGATCCTAATGATTACCTTGTGGGAAGAACTCTTGGTAGGGATAGCTTCAATCCACTTGGTAAAGAAATCTGTAGCAGTCAAGATCCATCTCTGCTGCCCACTGGAAGCGGGGTGAATTTCTCCAATGAAATCTAGGCCCCACTGCTGGAAGGGTCCCGAAACCACCACAGGATTTAGCGGCAAGGACTTGAGTTGTTGTTTCCCTGCAAATCTCTGACATTGGATACAGACTCTAACTCCTCTATGAACATCAGCGAACAAGGTGGGCCAGTAGTACCCGGCTCTGAGAATTTTGTGGGCTGTGGCCTTCTTGAAATGGTATCCTCCACATAAGCCGCTGTGAAAATCAGCCATGATCATATCGACTTCTTGTGAATTCATGCATTTTAAAAGCAGCCCCAGGGGGTCTTTCCAATATAAAATTTGATCGATAAGGCAGTATCTGACTGCCTTGGGCTTCATAGCTCTTTCTTTGTTTCTTTGCAGGCCGTCTGGAGGACGCAACTCTTGCAGAAAGTATATGACATCCTTATACCAAGGACATTGAGCCAATGGGGGCTCCCTTTGCGGGTCCATGTCAGACAGCTGAACCTGCTGAATTCCTAAGCATTCGTTGATGAAACCTATCCCCAAAGCTTGGCAATTGGCTTCAGCCAACAACTTGGCTAAACCTTGACCTTTGGTCAATTTGATAGGCTTTATTTCCAGGTCAAACTCCAGAATCTTGGCTATCCATTTACTCCTCCTCCCGTCTATGTCAGGCTGAATAAGAATGTCTTTAACAACAGCTGAGGAGACATAGGCAATGATTTTTGAATGCAAGACATAGATTCTAAATGCCTTGAGAGATTTTACCAAGGCATAGGCCTGCTTCTCCATAGTGTCATACCTGACTTCGGCATCCCTCAATGCTCGGATGAAATAGGTGACAGGCTGCTCTAGCCCCATCTTGTGTGTCTATAATAAAACAGCAGCCACCGTGTCGAGTGAGGCAAAGGAGAAAATAACAAAATCCTTTGAGTAATCGGGACTGATAAGAACAGGGGCTTCAGTTAGGGCTTTCTTTATTTTCTCAAAGGACTTTCGTGATTCAGAAGTCCACCTTACTTCATTTCCTTTCCTTAACATAGTTGTTATAAGTTTTACCTCCTCAGCAAAGTTAGGCACAAATCTCCTCAGAAAATTAATCTTACCAAGGAAAGATTGGACCTCCTTCTTAGACCTTGGGACTGATAAAGATTGTATGGCCTTAACCCTGCTAGGATCGATCCTGACTTCTTCTGCTAATACTATGTGGCCTAGTAACTTTCGCTCATGCATGGCGAACAAAGATTTCTTGGGGTTTAATGAAATGCCAAAACTCCTGCATTTTAGGAAAACCTTCCTGAGATGACAACAGTGTTCTTTATCAGATTTTTAAAATACTGTGATGTCATCCAGATAGATGACCACAAATTTATCCTTTTCCCTAATGAAATCTATGTCCATGGCACGCTGAAATGTTTCCCCTGCGTTCATTAATCCAAAAGGCATCTTAGCATACATGAATGTGCCCCATGGAGTGGTAAATGTCGTCTTTTCCCTATCTTCAGGTAGAACAGAGACTTGATTGTAGCCAGAGAAACCATCGATCATGGATATCCTGGATGCTCTTGTTACCCTCTGCAGAATATGTTCCATCTTTGGTAAGGGGTAGTTATCCTTTCGCGAGCTCCTGTTCAAGTTTCTGAAGTCTACACACAGTCTGATTTCTCCATTATTTTTCCTTACTGGTACCAAGTTGACCACCCACTCTAAATATCTCAGTGGTACAATGATTTGAGCTTGAATCAGCTTCTTCACTTCCCTCTCCATGATAGGTAGCAGCATAGGATTGATCTGTCTCAACTTCTGCCTAAATGGCCTTGCCTCCCCCTTTAATGGGATTTTATGCTCTATGACAGAAGTGTCATATGTTTTGAGGTCTTCGTAGGTCCAAGCAAAAACATCAGCAAATTCCCTCAAAAGTTCAATGTACCTGGACCTTTGCTCCTCTGTCAGACTTCTTGACAATTTGACAAACTTGGGTTCACTCTCGGTGCCAATATTTCACTGCATAGTACCAGCGTCATCCTCCGAGATTTCCCCTTTTAATGACACATCATTTCTATCAAAAAGCCTTTCCAAAGGAACCAGTCCCCTTGGAATATGGTTGCTAGGAAGCTGCACAATGTTACGCTCTGCTATTTTACTCATAAACTTACCCCCATCAAGCCCTTCTTCAGAGACAGAATCTTGGTCGATATGCATTTCTGAAAATTCTTCGACAGTCTCCAAGAATTTCTTGATCTCAAGATCGTCCTCAAATACCTTCCAATGTTTGATGTTGTCAGGTATGGAGGGCCTCTATTTTACCTCCACATCATATCTGAACTTGGGCGGCAAGGGTATTTTGAAATTGCTTGTTGATGCGGCCAAGGAGTCTGCCACTATGTTCCTCTCTCTTGGGACAAAAGAAATGTTGAATGCCAAGAAGAAGCTATCAACTAGGTCCCACACCTCATTTCTGAAGCTTCTGAGTTGAGGATGCTTGGCTTGATAAGCGTTTCTGATCTACTGGACCACCAACTCTGCATCTCCGAACACTGCTACTTCTTGAATTTCCCATTTCCTTTGCGGCTCTTAATCCTAGGACAAGAGCTTCATACTCTACCACATTGTTGGTAGCTTCAAATTCTAGTTTGTATGATAGGGATATGGTTTCCTGAGCCGGTGACACAAAAAACACCCCAGCTCCAGCGCCTTCCCTGGAAAAGGCTCCGTCAAAGAACATTTTCCAGACGAGGGTGATGGAGGGAGGAAATTCATGGGAAGTGATGGGCGACTGCCTAAGTTTTAGAAGAGGCTCGGGAGAATTAGTGAGTTGTAGTACACTGGAACCTAAATCAATGTCCAAGGAAAAAATGGGATGGTTGGTAGGGTTGGCCTCATCACTGATTATATAGGCCATTTGAGCTTCTCTGTATAGCCTCCTATGCTCTCCTCCAAACACTGGGATAGTAGCATATGTGAGGTCCATATGCAAAGTTCCCCCGAGTCTTTTTATCCAAGACCTTGATAACAACATATCAAACTTGGGGGGGACATCAACCACTACAATATCCATGACCACACTTTTCATGGGCAACTGAAACAAGGTTACAACCAGGTCTTTGATTACTCCTAGACATTGAACTTTTCTGGAGTCAAAGGAATAGAGGTCATGGTAGGCTTAGGTGACTTCTAGCCCTAACTCTTCCATGAAAGTTTTGGGCATAAGGTTGTGAGAAGCCCCTGAATCCATCAAGAAGTTGTGCAGTACCTTGTCATGTATGTTCAAGGAAGTGTAGAAGGGAGGGGATGAGTCATTCCTGTATTTTACCATAGGACCTAGAATAACAGCAGGATTTTCATCTTGCAAATTGATAGAGTCTGTGGGAAGGCATAATACCTCAGACTGTAAAAGATCAGAGAAGTGTTTCTTGAACCCTTCATGTTTAATCAGTTCGGTTAGGGGCATAGGGATTCTGATCTTTTGAATTTCATGCTCAAAATAAAAGAAGATGTAAGCTTTGGGATTTCTCTTGTTTCGAGAACATGACTCCGAACTATGGGAGAGAGGGGTCAGGGCTTCTTACCTTTGTGACTGTCCGCTACTTCATTAGCAGGTTTCTCTGTTCTAGTGGACTTCTCAGGAACATCAGGTGCTACTGTCTTTTTCTTAGACCTCAGATCATACCTGCCTTGGCTGCCACTAACCTTGTCTCCCTTGCTCAGTTCATTTAGTTGATTGTCCATGAGATACTCCTTGTATGATGATTGAGTGAGATGAGGAAAAGGAGGAGTGTCTCCGAAGCAATGGATTTTAGGATCAAGCTCATCTATTCCCCCTTCTTCTTCCTCGGCCATAAAATTATTTTGAAAAGGGGTCTGAATTTTATGGTCTTATCTGTCTCTTCCCCTCTCTCTTTGCACAGTCGGGGAATTAATATTGTTTGGCCTCCTGAAACCCCCTTTGTTTTCAGCATTTTGAGGGCCCTTGTATGCTTGCCTCCCCTCCACCTTCATTATCTCCATCTCTACAGATAGGGACTTCACCATCTTGGTCAGTTCATCCACTTGAGGGTGGGGCACCGATGGGCCAGAAGTTGAGGCTTCCGATCTTGCCCTTCTTTTGTCTGCGTCAACCTTGTTCCTCAGTCTATCAGCTGCTAATACATTGGATTCTACTTCTATGGCTGCATCTTGCATTTGAGCTAAGGAAGTGGCTCTTCTTTCTCTCAATAGAAGACAAAAATCAGGACCAAACGCACTAGCATAAGAAATCTTGGCCGAGGCTTCTGAAGGTTTTATTTCGGCAGGAATTTTATTATACATTTTATTGAATCTTTTGGAGAAGTCAGAAATAGACTCTCCTTCCATCTTCTTCAAAGACCCGAACTCTGTCATGTAATACATGAAATATTTCATATCACCCCACTGCCTTAGGAAAGCACTATCCAGGGCTTCAATCCCAACAATAGATCCAGGGACCAATCCTCTAAACCATTTCCTGACCTCACCATCCAGGCTCTGGACGAAGACTCACATCCAGACATCTTCATTTTTTATGTTCAGGTTGTCTACATAACTGTAGAAAGCAGCCAGGTGCTCTTCCGTAGTTATGTCTCCTTCTCCGGTGAACTTGGGCATGTACTTCAAGTAATCTCCAGTAGGGAGAGGATTCATAGGATGAGGTAGGATTAAGGGAGCATACCTAGCAGCGACTATGGCGTCCATTCTATTTAGAGGGGGATTAGCACCAACCATAGGAATATTAGGTGGGGGGGAACTTGGAGGAGAAGGAGTTCGTGAAGGGGATACTGGGAATGAGTCTCGAAGTGGAGTGGGAAACAACAGGGGATTTAAGGAAAAGGCTAATGAGCTCAAGTCAACATGTGCTCCTCTTTGCAGAGAAGTGGTAAAACTAGGCGTGGGGAAATATTCTGTAGTCCTAGGTATACGCCAAGGTACAGCTTCAGAGGAGAGGGGAGTGACAAGGATTTCTCCCTCCAATCCTAGACCAGGAGGGTAAAACTCAGCAGGAATACTCTCTAAATTCAGGAACAGGAAACCTCAGAAAGAGGTCTATTAAGAAACCGAGGAGGAGAAAAGGGAGTTCCTACAGAAGGAGATGGCGGATTACTTGGTTCAGTCGTGGAAGCTTCCTCTTCAGGGGCCTTTCCTTTTCTGAGAACTGCCTCCGGATCAGTTTTCGGGGTAGCTAGAGGCAGCTATGGATGAGACCACGTGTGCCTGCCTCTGAAAGCCACAATTAATACAGCAGGTTCGCCACAGTGGAGTCATCACAATGGAGTCACCAGGTGCACAATAGCAATATTCAAAGGCTCTGATACCTGATGCACCTTCAGAGTCAGAGGCTCAATGTCATTCAATCCCGGGGAAAATTTTCAACTTCGTCCCCGGCAACGGCGCCAGAAATGTTAGCATCAGAAGTCACTCCTGGATTGCTTGCAGGAGCAGAGCCCAACGCCCATCAGTTTTATGTCACGATTTGTTTAATGGGGTGATCAAATGGATAAAGACTCAAGAAGATAAAACTTTAACTCAGGAGACTGGGCCTGGTATGTATACAACAAGGGAGGTCTTGATCAAACTTCTGTCAGTAAATGGATTAAAGGGTGGTAGAGGGAAGACTTGTGAGAAGGGAGAGCAAGTCTGCCTCGGGCGACAAGACTTTGGAAGCTTGAGGATGAAAAGCTCGGAAGCCAAGATCCTCTTGGTCCAGAGCCTCAAGGAGCTGAGGGGTGACTCGACTGGATCCTCCAATTCCAAGTTGTTCAACGTTAAGAAAATCACATGAACCGATTAAAAACAATGCAACTGTTAGAGTGATCCAACCTACATCATCCTATAACAGCTACGACTCGACTGGATCCTCTAATTCTGAGTTGTTCTAACACAGTAAACAAAGAGATGGGAAAGAGGCTGACATCCATAAAGTAAGAAGTCTCCAATGCCTTGTACATTAACTAGAGCGACCAACGCTTCATCAAAAATTTACAATCGGGAGCTTTGTTCAACCATCGACCCTTTACAAAATACAAATANAACAAAGAGATGGGAAAGAGGCTGACATCCATAAAGTAAGAAGTCTCCAATGCCTTGTACATTAACTAGAGCGACCAACGCTTCATCAAAAATTTACAATCGGGAGCTTTGTTCAACCATCGACCCTTTACAAAATACAAATAATGAGTCTATATACTCAGAAAATTTTCCTAACAGCGGCGTGCTCAGTCATCCAAGGCTTGGTGTCCTTTCAGTTGAATTCAGACAGATATCCTTCGTCAGATGCTATCTTAACTGCGCATGGCTTCTGTAAGGGGAGTAGTTGAGCCATTAAGAGCCAAGTTAGCGTGTGCAGACCTCCTCTGGCTAATCGAGGACTAGGCATGGCCTCCTTGGGAAAAATTGTACATAGAACCCTCTCGAGCAGACCGCTGGCCAGGCTCTCCATATATTGCACTTAATGCATGAAGAGAGGCTTCAACCACTCTTCCTTACCTTCATTTACTTCAAGCGAAAACCAAGCTTGAGTTCGGATTAAATGGCACCCGGAGAATGTGATGAACTTTTTGGCGACTGGACCCGATGCCTTTGGCCCCCTTCGTGCAACTCTTTATTTCCCAGGTGACCACGGGCTGTGACTTTGTGTTTACTCTCAAAGGAGCTTTCGGCGTTTGCGAATATGAAGGGGCTGATCCTTGTTTCTTGAAATCGCGATGAGCGAAACGCCGAGACGGCTTAATCTGATGCCATGCGTCCCTCTAGATCTGACAGTTCTGAACTCTCCCAATGATGTTGTGGGCCCGGGTCCTGGATACTCCCGACGCCTCGCGCATTAGGAAATGACGGAGCTGCTCTTTGCGCTTTGAAATCGCGATGTGTGAAACGGCGAGGAACCTAATCATGTGTCGGGTGTCTCCTATGGATGGATGGCTGAGATAGCTCCGTGATACCGCGGGCCCGACTCTGGGCACTTTTGGTGCTTCGGGGTTCGAGGTTTCGCGATTCAGAGTGATATGGAACTTTCACCCTTTTAACTCGCAACTGCTGGAAAGCTGACGTGACTAGATCACACGCCACGTATCCTTTGGATGGACAGCTACTATCATTCCCTGCATATAATATGGGCACGATGCATTTGCGTTAATCTCAGTGCAACTCCACTAACCATGATTTTTCGTCAACCGTTGATCTGCTCCTATGGATGAATCTGGACCACCGACGATATAATCTCGCACGCTCGCTTGATTGGGGGCCCGAAACGAGATTTTCCGCGTTGCACTCGGGCACTCCTCATGTGACTCGCTAACCCGAATGCTCTTGTGCCCCGGACAAGAAATGTTACTAACAGGGTCCGCCAAATCCAGTGGAACCTCGCCAAATCTAGTGACCCAACGGTCAATCTAAACCACCACTAAAGATTGGCAGAACCACTAGTTTAATATATATGTATGTTACAACAAACACCCAAAAAGGGGAGGCCCGCGGGCTCGACCCCAGGTTCTCCCCCACTATATACGCCTTTACAATAGCTCCGCCAACCACTAGGCCAAACGACCTCCGTTGTTTACAACACCCAAATTTTTATTTAAAAATTGGATCCACCAGTGCACAAGGAGAGACGCGTGACGGTACGGCTGGACATGTTTTACGAGGCAATTTTTGGCATTAATTGTAGGTTGCATGGCACATAAACCAAGAGAGAGTTTCACTTGGACGTGGGAGTGCCAAAGTCAGATTGAGGCATGGAGACAATCATTTTTGGGTAATTCGATGTCAGGAATTCAATAGTATTGTCTGTTTTCTGACTTGAGCAAAGCTTCTATAGCTTAAATCCAAAATGAGGTATACTTATGTATTTTGCCAAATTCTTTTGCCGAGTTAATAAAAAGGCCTACCCATTTGATAGCAGGACCCGGAGACGTAGTCCACTAGGGACGAACTCTGTTATCAAGTTTTTGTGTTCAGATTTGATGCTTATGTCTCTTCATTATTGAGTTTTTCCTTCTTTAATGGTGCACTTTAATTTATGCTCATTTAATACAATTATTTATAAGTCACTTCGATGAAAATATCCTAGATCAGAAGGCTGAGGAAAGACAAATCCTAATGAGGTCTAGGGTTTCAGGGTCTACCATGTTGGATATCAAGGTTAGGGCTTCTGAGACTGGAATTTTTGGTGAAAAGAGAAACTATGTTGAAGCTAACCATAAGGTCTTGTTCATCAAGATGAAGATTCAATGTTTTTTGAATGAAGTCAGTGGAATATTTGATATAGGATGGAGATGGCTAGAGTTTCCACTCAAAACATTGGACGTTTCGAAACCTCTTACACAGTTTATATCCAAAAAAATTCTCCAACACTACTAATTTTATTTTTTCATCCATTTAAAATAAAACCATTTTATCAATTACTTAAAATAAAATCATTCAATATAAATGTAAAAATTTAATAATCATAAAATAGGTAAAATTATATTTAATAATTATATAAAAAAAGTCTAATTAAAATAATAATAATAATGCGGAAGGCATATCTTAGGGATAGGTTTTCATGAAAACCTGTCAATTGGTTGATAGGTTTTCAAAAACCACCATTTATGTCCACCTGTCTTATTTCTCCTTATCTTGTCAACTGATCAATA
>SNQJ01S0095761.1:0-24259 GCA_010110895.2 Picea sitchensis
CATGTTAGGGTTTATGTCTAGTCCTAAAACTAGTCTCAAACATGTATTTACGATAAAACAAACATATTTGAAGCTAGCAGGGTCCAAATTGAGTGCCACCTATGGCATTCGAAAGAAGATTTATCAATGTGTCCCTACTACAAATTTTAGACTCAAAGCTAGAAAATTAGACGTGTGGAGTACCATACATGTTCCCCCTATAGTAAGGTTAAAAAATTAGCAAGTTTTGGGAAAGTCATTGTAACTTTTCCTTGGCACACCAAACTTTAGTGAGACCCATGGCATTATAGAGAAGAAATACTTAGATATTTCAAATTGATAGACATATTACTTTAAGAGATACAACAATGACAAGGCATGTTTGCATGACACTCCCCATATAAGGGATTAAAAGGGTACATTAACTTGAAACTTTCATAGCTTTTGATGGGGACAATTGTTTGATGTGATTCAAAAAGTGTTGTAAAGATCAAATAGAGGATAATATTGGGTAAATATTATATTGTCCCACATGGTAATGGGTGGTGCAAAAAATATATGTCGACTAACCTCCAGAGGGCTCATCCATGACTCATGATGAAAGTGAAGACTTAGAGAACTAGGCAACCAAATTAGAGAGTAGACTTAAGGACATGGATGATATAGTGTTGAAAAATGTTGGCTTTCCATGTTCTCAAGAAACCAACCAAAATGAAATGGACAATTTGAAAGATAATATCAACCAAAAGATGGAACAATTAAATAAATCTATGGAATCCATGCTCATGAAAACCGTAGACGAGAGACTCTCTAAAAGAAATAATGTGATCCAAGGAACTCATGAGAATAAACATGATACAAAAAAATAAAGTTGAACAACATCCCACCAATAATCACATTGTATAAGGGTTTAACTCTAATACCAGAGTGAGTGTTGGAATTACATTCAATTTGAACATTTCTAGCACATGCAAAAAATATAGGGAGTAAAGTGTGTATAATATTTAGTGGAAATCTTCGGCAAAGGTCAACTTGTGCAAGGTTCTAATTGAAGGAAAAAAGAGTTCCAGGTCATTTTTATGATTTTTTTTCTTATCAATGACTCTGTAACTTTTAGGAGATTAAAATCTTTTTAAATATTTTGTCAAGCAAAGCCTTTAATTCTAGAACTTTTAAACAATAAATATGCATCTCATTTTCTTTGAATCTCTTTGGATGCTAAATAGATGGGGACTTTGGATAGATCTATGCAACGCAAGATTATTATATATTTCTACTTACTATGTAGCCTCCTTGTTTTTAAATCTGAAGCTTTGCGTTACATGGGAACAATTTTATGTTTCAACATTATTTTATTGGAGAAGCATTATATAGAATCATTACGAGATCATTTGCACATTAATATAATTCACCCTTTTTTGTTATAACCTTGTTTTTAAATATGTCAATTGGCTTTAGCTTAGGTGGTTTTTGTTTAGGGGTGTTTTCCCCCCACCCGGGGTCAATTCCCGCAAGTGACATGTTGAGCTCTTAAATGAGCAAGCTATTGAAAAAGCCTTGGCTTTCTACAAAATCTTGTTTACCCTGAGTACCATCCTCTAAATGAGGGGAAGTGCACGATGGGTTTCCCCAAGCTCTATTTCAAAGTATTAAAAAAATACCTTGTTTTGAAATTAAAAAATATATATAATACTTTCCAATGGCATGGGAGTAGCATTAACAAGCTTTGAATCTACGAGTGGGGAAAAATATGTAAAAAATTGTAGATTTTAACCTTGTACAATATTTTACTGCAAACAAATTTTCAATAAAAGAATAGAAAAGATACAATGGCAAATACACACATTACACAGAGATTTATATTCTATCTTCATTCACGTCACACATTGTTTACAATACAATATACATATGGTTAAGAACATGTGTTTCCTCTTAAGAGGTCACAATTTCAAATCCAGAGGGGGGTAGTGTATGTATACCTCTGTAGACTTTACCAGTCAAATCGTTGGGCGGAGGGGGGTCCCTTTTCCCACAAACAAGGGGGTCTCATACACCAATTTGGTGTGGCTTGGCCGTGACCTTAAAAATAGATTATTATTATTATTATTATTATAGGAGCCAACGATATCCAAAACCCTAATCCAGTGACCTGGATTAGTCAACAACCCTAATTCCTTAATCGGAAATAGAAAACCATTGGTGAAAAACCATGTGCCGAAAAAAACCGCTCAAAAATGGACACGAAAATCGAGGACCACCCAAAACTGGACATGGAAGTCGTGCAAAGAATATAACACATATCCAACATTCTCCCACTTGTTGTTTTCTTTGCATACAGAGGGGTACATGGTTACATAGTCAACAATCCAGGGCAATAATGCCCATAGATCCTCTACACCAAGAGAACTTCTTAGTGTTCATAGATTTTGTTAATGAATTTGCAACATTCTTCAAAGTTTCCACCTTCATCGACAACACCTTCTTTTCTTCAACCATGTTTCTCACAAAGTGATATTGAACATCAATATGCTTTGTGTTTGAATGATAAGTTGGGTTCTTCGCCAGAAAAAATTGCACTCTAACTGTCACAATCTATCCTTATATCTTATTGTACCAACCCAATACCTGAAAACATTATTTGTAATCATATTGATTCCTTGCTTGCATGAGTGGTTGCCATGTATTCAACTTCTGTAGTTTAAAGTGCCACTACATACTGTCTTTTTCTCATCCAAATGATTGTTCCTCCAAATAGTTTAAACACATACCCGCTTGTAGATCTCCTACGATCCATATCTCTAGCCCAGTTTGCATCCACAAATCCATGTATGTCCAACACTCTGTCCAATCTTGGTCTTCCTTGGTAGCATAATCCATAGCTAGCCGTGCCACGCAAATACCTGAAAACCCTCTTTATTGTTGTCCAATGCTACTTCCCTGGTTTTGACATATACCTGCTCAAAACTCCCACTATATGTGCAATGTCCAGTCCAGTACATACCATTGCATACATCAAACTACCAATTGCACTAGCATATGGAACACGAGACATGTCCTCCTCCTCTTCATGTGTCTTGGGACACTGATTCGCAGATAACTTTACACCTACAGGAATAGGGACCCTGACCGATTTACATTCTTGCATATTAAACCTCTGTAATATTATCTTGACATATTTTCTCTGATTTAACCAGAGTTTCTTCTTTTTCTGATCTCTTTCAATTTCCATGCCCAAAATGAATTTTGTAGCACCAAGATCCTTCATGTCATATTTAGAGGACAACTTGGTTTTCACATCCTGGATAATCTCCTTGTTGTTTCCTATCAACAACATGTCATCCACATACAAGACCAAATAAATCAAATGATCACCAATTAATTTAAAATACATACAATGATCCTCTTTGCTTCTTGTGAAGCCAAGTCCCAACATATAAGTATCAAAGTTTCGATACCACCCTTGGTAATTGTTTTAAACCATGCAAGGGGACTTTTTGACTTGCATACCGGTACCTTCCCTTCACAACAAGGCTGTGGTTTGTTGAATATGAATTTCGCTGCCGATCCCCAGCTGAATTTTATCTTTATTCCCATCTATTCTACTTCAATATCAAATGTAAATCAATAGATAACATAAATATAATAGAAGTTAACTTGGAAGCATGAGAAAAAACTCACCAAAATCAGATTCCCTCAACACGGGAATAACCCTTTGCTACTAATGAGCTTTATATTTCTCTACTTTGCCTTCTACATTCAACTTCTTTTTAAATACCCATTTGCAGCAAATGGGTATTTAAAGGGAAGTTGAATGTAGAAGGAAACTCCACTAGATCCCAAGCCTAGGTCTTATACAAGGTTGCCATTTCTTCAACCATGGCCTTTTCAAGATTTTTCCATCCTGCGGATCCCTTTGCCTCACCAGGAGTTCTGGGATCATCATTAGAAATAGACAAAGCAAAATTTAAATAGAAATTAGATGGAGTATACATCTCTGGTATCCTTCTTTCTCGAAACAATCTCCTCAATACTTGAATTATGGGGATCTTCTTCTTCGGTCATGTTCTTTTTGTAGAGTGCGATTGATCATCCTTTGACTCAAGAGCTCCTATTTTATTTGGTTCTTCTTACTTGGTAGGACTTCACGATTTTGAAAACCCCTTCCATTTCTCTGAAATACCACATCTCGTCTATACATTACCTTCTTATTTTATGGGTTCCAAAGATTTTTAACCTTTGAGACCATATTTATATGACCTACATTATGTAAACTTTCCAACCAACACATCTAGCTTACTCATGTTTTCCTTTGGAACATGAACATAGGCCTCCACCGGTCAATGCGCTTGGATGTGTGAGAGAAGGTTTCTTACCAGTCCATACCTCTTGGTGGAATCTTGTCATTCCAATGAAATGATGATGATGAGATGAGGGTTATCGATTGACTAGGTAACATGTGTTACCCACTACCTCTGCCCATAATTATTTCCCTATTTCGACCGAGGCATGCACCTTGTTTTTCCATGATTGTCCTTGTTCATCCTTTCTAACTCCGATACATTTGGAGTGTATTATATGGAGTATTTTTGACTTTTCCTGCTACTACACTTCTTAATTATTTCAAATTCATTCTCAACTCCACCATTATCGTCCTCAAGACCTTAATTATTTTCTCTGTTTGATTCTCAAGCAGGCATAGAAGCTCTTTAAACTTGTTAAAGACTTAGCGGCTATTCATGAGGGAATATATCCAAGTATTCCTAGAAGTCATCTATAAATGAGACAATACATAGATTTACCTAGGGATGAATATGAATAGGTCCAAACACATTACTGTGAAATAGTTGTAAAATTTATTTTGCCCTCGTTGCGCAGGAGAATTGTGCCGATTCTACTCCATATATACAATGTTCCATAAATTAAAATCGGAAGCGGTAAGACTATACCTTCAACCATACCTTTACCATGCTTAGTAGCCAAGACCCTTCTCTTCAATATGCTCAGGTCTTTGATGCCACATCATAACCTTTTCTCGAGAGGCGTAGAAGTTTTTCTTCTTCTACTCCAATATCGGGAATAATGAAACTATTACACCCATCACTAATAGTGCTTCCCTTGCAACTTATCGGGTTCAATCATAACTCCTTCAACAACTTCATTTGCTCCTCAAACCATGGTGCATGTTTCTTTTTTAAATACCGTTTTTACACTCCATCATCCGGCATTTTGCCCAAAAATCAAATTTTTAGCCAATCCACAGGATGTCTGTAGAACACGAGGAAGTGTTATAATCCTTTCATCTATGAAGAACCCTTGACTTTTTCGTTCTATGATTAAGTTTGTAAAGTTATCACCTAGAAGAAACACTACCTCCATCATACGCAGCTTTCATATTCACGGAACCACTTTCACAATGAGGGAATTCATGTAGTGATGCACCGAGAATCAATAACCATACCTCGCAGTGATCTACATATTATTTGGAAGCCAAGTACACATCCTCCTTCTTCCTTGGAGGTCTTTTCTTGTAGAAGTGCTTCTTGGATCCCTTCTTTTTCTCAACTTTGGATCTGCTTGCTTCTTGTAATGCCCTTCCTTTCCACATCTCCAACATACCTTTACAAACTTTAAGGATTTAGATATAAACTTAGACTTAGATCTCCCACTTGAGAACTCGGATCTATTTTTTCACAGGGTGTCCTCTTGAAATAATGCATATCAGCCTCCTATCCTTCCATGTTCTTCGTCTCATCCTTTCGACAGCAAAGGATGAGACCATATCAAACTCAAAGGAAGTTGTATTACTACCTATAGCCCCAACCATACTATCCCACAAATTACGGTAAAGGAAACCTGATGGGGAATTGGTATTATCTTCATGCGAGAATTTTAGTCTTACTTGATACTAGCGACTTACCACCAGAGTATTGAAGGCGTTTAAATGCTCTTCCACCAAGTCTCCATCTCATCCTCGGGTTGTACAACTTATTTCGGGAATAGTTTATTTACTAGGGACTTAAGTGATACAAATTCCCCAACTTATCCCATAAATCCTTGGTCATAGCTTCTTCTGACACATTCAATATCGCAGATCCCGGAGACGGTCGGTTAATACTCTTCACCTTCGATCCAGCTTTCCGATTCTGCTGAAGTTCTTGTAGGTGGATTACTTGGATCCACCACGATCCAGCGTCTTTTCCACCACTAGATCTTCCCATCTTGAGCTTCCAACCTCAAAAGGCTTTGCCCATTAAACTTCTGATCTCACTTTGAAATGCTTTCGCCATTTATTTTCACCCTAAAAAATCCATTACCATGAGGATCTCCCGGTGCCAACAAGTCTTATGAGTCTTGAGCCGACCCTTAGCCACAAGGCATCCCCTAAAGCCAATAATCCTCTCTTATCCCAAATGTAGATTTAACCTTGGCCACAATATTTTCACGCAAATGATTTTCAATAAAGAACAAAATATATAATGGAAGAAATACATTACAGGAGATTGTATATTCTATATTCATTCATCATACATTGTTTACAATGAAATATAAATATAGGATCAACGACATCCAAAACCATGAAATCCAATGACCTGGATTAGTCTACAACACTAATTCCTTAACCAAAATAGAAAACCATGTTGAAAACCAACACAAAACCGCCTAAAAATGGACACAAAAATCAAGGAAATTGTTTTCGGGGCCTTGCCCCCGTCCTCCCTACAACACCCCAAGGGGGGCCTAGCGGCCATCTTACCCCGTACTCGATTAATAATGTAGACACTAGTTCTTGTCGTGCAAAGGAATATAACACATATCCAACAAAAACTATTAATGACAATTTTTTCAAACAATATAGAATTTCCAATGGTCTATAATTCCTTCAAAGGTGGTGGGTGTGGGGGAGTCTTCATGATCTAGGAGGCTTGGAAATATAAAAAATAATCTTGCTGAGGTCAAATCGTTATGGATGGGTTTGTGCATTGCAAAGGAAGCAGGGATAAAACATTTAATAGTTATGGGGGACTCAATGTTGATAATTCGAGCCATGGTTACTCATGCTGCATTGGGGAGAAAATCCTTGATCTCCCTCATATCGAGGATCAAAATATCAATCTCCAGTTTTGATCGCATATCTTTCTTTCATATAAAGAGGGGACTTCATGGTAATGTTGATCATTGGGAAGGTTTTATGGGGAAAATCCCTATTACTATCTTTGGGTTGAGGTACATGCGAACCTTGACTTCCCTTAAAGACAATTCTATTCCCTAAGTTACCCCAAAGACTATCTAAAACTAAAAGAGACAAAGAAGAAGGAAGACTAGGTAGGTGTACCTCACAGTCTAATGTTCAATGTAGACTTCAACCTGGCAGCTTCCTAGGTACGTAGGTCTCCTCCCAAAGGTGGCCTGCAAGAACACTTAGGCAAAACAATGCTACAGGCTTATACAATATCTACTTGTTACTTTCAATATCCAGATATAATCATAAGATGCATTAATCAATAAAGAGATATAAAGGCGCAATGTATTGGGACCAAAATCCTTAACTATTTGTCAAAATGAAGTTAGAAAGATTACACAACCTTCTTATCGGTAAACGCTCTATGAACCAGGTCCATGCTCCTCTTATTGTTGCTCCAAATGCATCATCCCATCACGACCTCTCACGACCAAAGCCCGATATTTTTTTGGGAAAGGAAAGGGGTTGTATAAGGAGAAAGGAGTTGGAGGGAATGCTAAAAGGCCAAATCTGAGAAAGGGTTGCAAAACTTGAGCTAGAAGGGGAAGGATTTTTGTAGAGTTTCTTTGTTCTCTTACTTGATTGTGTAAGTGGGACCGAGACCTCTTTTATATGAGAAAAATATGGTTATTGGTTTAGGGGATGCTCTACAATGGGTAAAATGGTTGAGAAACCCTCGAATGCTTCTAAGTAAATTCTGTCGAATTCCTTGCAATTATATATATTTTGCAACTTTTGGAGGTAGCGTGGGTTTTCTAGCATGTAAACAAATTGATGTATGTATGCGAGGAGGTTGTCTAATGCAGCGACTAGTGATGTGTGTACATGGGCATTATCTCACCAGGGTGTGTACATGTTCCAAAAAATGGTTTTTTAAGAAGGATCCTCAACAATGATTTTGGAAAATTGTATAAGTGGAAGGCCAATGCCATGTATGCATGGTTGGACATTTTTGGACTATAAAAGATGACACCTAATGTGTGAGGTCGGAAAGAGCAAGCTGATGATGTCTGAATTACATTACAATATATTTACCAGATTATAGGGAAGGCATGGAGTTAGGTGAGCAGGGGCTTGAGAGAGTTTAGGCGTTTTGTCTACAAAATAATACTATATTCTCGAGGTGGGAATACCCATACTTGGGATGAACTAATCATGGATGCCAATCAAATTTTACTTTGCCTTATTCATGACATAGAAATGTCTATATAAAAGTGTAGCCACTAGAAATACACAACGGATCCACACCTTAAAATCATTTAATGATATTTAAGTACAATATATATGCATCTTCAAAGCATTGGCGCCCTATTGTTGGAGATGAGGACTTCATAGTTAGAGCAACAACAACTTCAAGATCTTCAACAACTCATGTAGGAGTACAATATGAGTGTAATACTCACTACTCTAAGGTATTAGACAATCCATCGAGAAAAGATTGGAGGATCGATCATTGGGCACAAAACTTCATTGATTTTGCTTCCAAACTTGACTAGACTCTCGAGATGGCGACTCATGAGATCAAGAGAAAAAAATACAAAATAGCCATTGGAGTTGGATAAAACTTCCCTTGGAAAAAAAAGCACAAAATATGGCAGAGACTGGTGACATAACATTGTATAAATTAAATCATGCGGGGAGGCAGCATAAACTCTCCATATGTTTGGAAAGTAACCAAACGAAGGAGGACCTGGCACTCTATGTAGCGATAACAATTTCCTAGGGTCATACTAGATCCCAATTCTTGGCGAACAAACATGTGAAAGTATTACTTTGTCCAAGAACATTATCTTACTTAGAATAAAAGAGAATGTATATCTAGTCCCCTCTTTTTGGAATGTTTGATATTTTTGTCTTTTTTCAATTTTTAACAAGCTTGAAAAGAATAAAAAGAGATACTACGTTACAAAGGAACAGCAGAGTGTCATGGGAAAACAACTAGTTCCAGTACATGGAACATCACGATACTTAGAAAGGGGCTAATAGAGGCAGGACCTTAGGAAAAGGAAATTCCTTCGCATGGGTCCTTGGTGTTAGATGTAAGGGAAGGTAAAAAAGTGTTGCAAGGCTTCGCATTATAATGAATGCTGAAGGATTCAGGTTAGAAACAACATGGATCCAGGCAATTAGGCCAAAAGTATACAAAGGATGAACCCACGAGAATGCGATGAAGCATGACACAACAAGACTCCCTCCATGTGGTTTGTATGGTGGGAAGTGCTTCAGTGGTTTTTCCGTTTTAGAGAGTTTGAAAAATGCTAAAATAAGACTCCAAAGAGTTCCTTTTTTAGAAGTGAAAACTAGTCCAGGTCAGTGAAAAAGGTTAAACTTATACCGAGAAAGGGCGTCTCTTCAAAACCAATTTACCAGCGAGTGAGAGATTGAGACAAGATCACTCGATGATCTTTTAAATTTTAAGGAATTAAGAAAAGAGCTTATGGACTCACAACCTTTTTTAAAAGTTTAGTATCCTTAGCCCAAAAAAAAGTATAAAATAATCTTGGAGAACTCTCCTAGAGACAGTCTCTCTCTTGGTACCTTTTTCCCTAGATAATCCTGGCTAGAAAAAGGGTTTAAACTTATGTAAATAGATGTTCTTTCTTGACAAATTACTTGAGTGTGAGAGGAACAAGGTCACTTTCGACAATCTTTTCATATTTAGAGTGTATTTAGTCCCGTAAATTTTTTTTATGTGAAATCAATATTTTAGGGGATCTAGCGGGACGCTAAACCGGTTTGGAAACCTAATAAAGCCAAAGGAAGAGGCTAAATATAGGCGGGGAGGCTAAATCTCGGGGCCTTACTAAGTTGATGGGGCAGAGCAGCATTATCAGATGCGTGCATTCTCAATACCTTCGACAATGAGAGGATGATTTTTGGAGAAGTTGTGCGGAGGTTAATTTTGGAGAGTGGGCACGAAATTTAAACCATGGTTTTGTTGAGGGTTATGTGCATGCAGGTGTATTTGAGGTGAAAAGTGGACACCCCAAACCCTCACTCCAGAAATTTGGAAAGTATAAAAGGGCATTTTGTAATTTATTTTATTATTATTTGAGAAACCTTGACCATTTGAACAGAGCGACCACCCTCTTTGAATTGTAGCTCAACAATACACCAACTACATGCCATTTCCACTCGTTTCCAGGTATTTTCATCACAGCCATGGATCCTATCATAACCTCACTAAGGGCAAGATCAGCAAAATGAGGAGCCCTAATTGATTGAGATTCAAATGTTTTTGACACCAAAATTACCATTTCTCCCATCTCCGTGTCCAAAAGGCGGCTTGTCCAATAAAGTGGGAAGGTGTATACCATTCCTTGACGTAGTCCATGCCACAATAGTCCCTTATGTTGTTGGAATCGCAGCACCCTTTTCCAGAATTTATAGGTTGGTGTGTTGAACAATATTCCCATGAAGAAATAGTCATTGTGAATAAACAAGGCTCTAAGGTCATGTGTAGGGTAGAAACTCGGTCAATTCGAGATTCCCTCAGTATAACAGAGTCATTTTCCGCAAATTATGAGCCTTTTAATGAAGAAAAGATAATTAGGGTGTCTGAGAGGAGATGTCCATGGTCGAGAGATGCGTTTTTGCGGACAATTGTCCAATATAATATTTTTTAGAGTTTTGTTTGCCAATGAATGTGAATATAATGTTTATTGAACTCCAATGGGTATGTTCCCTTTTTGAGTCAAGTTTTAGGTCTAGACAATGACAAACATGTAGTTGAAGTCATGCTCAATTTCCTTTTGACCTTTTTAAAATTGATTGGTCTATTAGTCCATATCAGGTTTGATCAATTCTTAGTTGATAATATCCATAAACAACTAGTGAATTGTTTCTCTCTAAGGCATTTCAAATACTACACCTACCTGTTGAAGATTTTCCTGGAAACCAATTAGAGATAATTTCTTGAAGAAACATTTGTATCAATTGGATGTAAAAGGATTACATTGCTTATCTTCATAAAAAAAGTCATATCCAGAGTTTACAATTTGATTTTTTCAATACCGACCTACCTAGAGTTTTTGGATGACATGAGGAGCTATCTACAGACACATCCAGAAAACAGAGTGGGGATTAGGTATTATTTATGCACTCAACGATAATTTGGGTTTATGGTTGTCATGGATCCCCTTACCTATTGCCTATTTTTCTGACCCCTATAATCTTTGCCCTTCAATTCATCAGGCAAATAATCATATAAGAGACAAAGCACTTCCTCAAATTCATGAAAGCCTCCAACCTTACGTTCCCTTTTATCATTGGCCCTTTCATTGTCAAAGCCGGATCATGTTTATCTCAAATTCAAACAAAGCTCAAAGAGTTTGGTTTGCACAACTACAGGGAAGAACGTATGATCCACACCAAATCATAAACAAGAGAATTTTGATGAACAAACAAACTATATGAGAATGAACATGTTGAGGGTTTTTGATAAGTTGGCAAATCTAGAAGTATGTGTTGATATGGAAGCAATCTTTTAACCAACTCAAACACACAACAAGTGGAGGCAACCCAGCAACAAAGTCAAATACAACAAGATTCTCATAAACTGATAGTCAAATTTCCTAAGATGAGTGTTTACATCAAGAGAATAAGTTCATAGGCCATGGGCACCGGTGATCAACAGACTTCCCCTAATAATATGAAGATTACACAGTCTCCATGGATAGTGGATTTAGAGGAGGAAGAGCATAGAGAACAAGTAAATTTGGATATGAAGCGGAAAGTGGGTACCAACAACTGTAGAGGTTGAAAAGGAAAGCAAACTCTAAAGTGAAAGTGGCTCAAGAACCTTTAGCAGAAAGAAATACATCTTTGATAAAACATGTGAGTCAGTTTATTTATTAATCTAGAAGATTTGTGAAACAATATGCTGAGAGGAAACATGGCTTCGAGGTGGAGATGGGGATTTGGTCTGAGAATTGACTCTAAGCATAAATATTCTCTATTCATGGTAAGGGATGTCAAGAAGAGGACCTTTAACATTGAAATTGCAGATGAAGACAAAGTAAATGAGATCAAGATAAAGATGTAAACTAGCTTATCGATTACTCGGACAAGTTCAAATTCCATAATAATACCAGTTATATGTTGTATTATGATTACCTAAGTTTAAGCTTGAAGAATTCAAAGTGGTCATATTATGCAACGAAATTGGAAGGGAAGTTGAGGAAACAAAAACAATCTAGCAGAGCTTGATGGGACTCGGGGTCAAAGTTTGGAATTTAAGAGGCCCCAAAGGTTGGTCTCATTGGATGAGAAAGATAAATTAATTCAAATTTTAAAGAAGAAATTTAAAATGTTTGCTACAGAGCATCCACAAACAACGTGGTGGTTTCTCCTAGAACCTTGAAGGAAACCTTGCTTTGTCAAGAGGGTGGAATACAAGGCTAGGTTTAAATTTAGAGCGAACAGGAAGTGGTCTGAGAGAGACATAATTGCTAAGCAGGGGTTTGTAGTTGTACCTCCTACTGTTGTAGAAATGGAGCCAAACAGAAGGACTTGTCAGGGCTATGTCACAAGTTAGTGCGAGAAGGAGAAGTCAAAGGACTAAAGGAAATTATAGAGAAATTGAAGCAGGATATGTAGGCAAAGGATGAAATAATGTCTCAATTTGAAAAGGAGAATGAAGTCTTGTAGGAAAGGATAGAATAAATTCAAAGATGAGATTAAAGGGAAAAGGCTTGTTGCAGGGGGGCCAAGCATATCCTATGGGACTCTATAGCTACTGAGGCTGCCAAGTTCACTTCAAGGTATATTTGAATTTCATTAATGAAAAAGACAACATATCCATCATACCCGAGGAGGTGCATTTTTGTGAATGAAACTTTAACAAAGAAACCATCGAGAATGGGCCCACAATGCCATAAACTTACTCAACTCCATTCCTACTGCAGATCTTCAGACTAGTGGAGTTAAAGACAAAACTACATTGATTATCTAGGCTAGGAGGGTTATTGCTAATCGCGCCTATTAATCGGTCGAAACCAAGGCAACCTTGATTTAGACAAAGTGTAAGAGTTCAAGAGGATTTGTTTGAATAATTTTTTTTTATTAAAGGCCTCCCGCCATTTTGGGATGGAAAAGGAAAATTGTATGATGTCGGGAATAATACAATGCTCGTTTGACTCAGTGCATAATGGATCATTCTAAGTTAGAAACCTTGAGGAAAATTTGAAAGGAGCTACATTAGTCGAGGATCTGATTACAAACTTTTAAATTATGAATTAGTTCAAAGTAGTCAAGCTTGGATTACCAGTCATGTCATATGCTTCCTGCATTGACATGGAGATTTTGATAAAGGAAATGACAGATAATGATATCCCTTCTAACTTACAATGGGAAAGAGATAATCTGGTGGGTATGATAAAATCACAGTTTTCGAGGGTCAGTGAATGATGATGTCCAGGTATCTAGCAGCGATGCATGAGATCAATGGAAGACGAGGAAAGCGAGAGAACAAGTAGCAAAGCTGAAAGCCTTGAGCTGATCGAGGATCACTAAGCGTTTTCTTGCTAATCATTGTCGGTTTCTTCAGAAACCATCCATGTAATTATTGTAATTGATTTCCAAGGCGAAACGTTTCATTTAAATCATTGTAATTGGTTTCAAACAGAAGGAACTCAACTTGTAAAAATAATAGAGTTCCAAATGTATTAAAGATTTAAGCAGTGAAAGAACCCGCGATTTTAGCTATTTAGAACTTGAATGCAATTTTCTAAAGATGAATTGAATAAATATGCAAAATATTTTGAAGTCTCCATGAAAATATTATAATGGTAGTGATACGAGCTTTGTCTTCTCTCTTTGTATGTATTTCATACATGCTTAAATTCCATTTCACTTTCTTACATTTTAAATTGGAGAGTTAAAGGCCATAATTCATCTTGTGATTCTCTTAGCTTAAGCAATTTAAAATTGTGGTGGATTTTCCCTAGCAATGTCCCGAGAATTCATTTATGTAATGCTACGTCTGATTATATGTTTTCCTTTCTTCTTACACTCGCAAATTACAAATTTTATAACTCAGATTTATAGCCTCATTTATCCTTTATCCTCTTGAGAGTTATATCGACCAATCAATGCTGCGCTGCATTAAGTTTGAAGTTTGACTCATAGCCCTAAGTTCCCTCCCCCTTCCTTGCCGACAAGATTATAAAAACCCTCAAGAAACAAAACCTAGATATTGATTGTTAAAGAAAACTCATTTATTAAGTACCAAGTGGCGGGGAGAGAGCCCTCTGAGGATGAAGCCAGAGGCTAGAACACGACTCTAAAAGTTGGTTTGTAGGTTACCTATGTCGTTTGTTTTATCAAATTTGAACAAATTTACATATTGCTAACATTATGGCGCCGTTGTTGGGGATGAAGTGGGAAATATTCACAGGAGAAGACTTAAAGCTTGATTTGATTCACGAGGGTGATAGTGAATCAAGCACCTTATTGGCTGAAACTAAATTTAACCCGGAGACTCCATTATAAAGAGACCAATATCATAAAGTAGTTTGAGCTAGAAATCATGGATCCTGAGATAATTCATACCAGGAGAAACCCAAACCCGGAAGTTGCAATCCCTATGTCTGGCCCTGAAAAGCTCGTACGCAAAAGAAAAGAAAAGTTGGTAACCCCAGTGTTGCGTCCATACCGATGTTTGTCCTTACCCAAGTATGGAGTGACAAGCATTGAAGGCCTTGACTTTTATTTGAATTTTGAGCAAACTCTGTTCAAAACTAAATTTGAGTCCAATTTGAACAAAAGAAATCATCACCCCAGTGAGAAGAGGTTCCAGGATTTAATTTTAGCTACCTCTATTAAACCTCCTGTAATTCCTACTCAAACCCATCAGCCACTTCAAGTTCTTACTGCATCCATGGCAGCTAAGTTTGCCCCTCTTGTTCTACACCTTTCGGTTACATGATTTTCCCAGGGGAATATAATCGGAGGATTAAGTTGTATGATGTTGAAGGCAATGTGTCTGGCCAAAAACACTTAGACTGGTTCAATGGTTTTTTTGGACCTAGAAGAAGTAGATTATGAAGATGCAAAAATGAGAACATTTTGCACAAAGTATTGCAAAGGAAGCCAGGAAAATGGGTTGGATATCCCAAACAAGTATCCTAAATTTTGGAAACCTTTGAAGCGAGTTTTCTTGCACCAAAGATGAGGTGACAAATTATAGGTTGCTAACTTCGGTACAATAACATGAGAAGGTCTGATGAAACAATACCAGAGTTTTTGACTAGATTTATGAGAGCACACAACTCAATTTCTTTGATGGAAACCTCCTACTAGAGCATCCAGCAGAATATGTTGATTCCTTTGAAAGCGATTTTTCTTTGTTGTTGAGGGAAGATATACTTCACTAGATGATATGATGAGTGATGCAATAGAAGTCGAAGTAAATCTAATGGCTTCATGAAATATCAAATATAATTATGACATGGACATGAACAAGGTTCAAGATAAGGCACAACGTTCAACCTCATAGTCATCTGAAGAGAGGTTTGAGTTGATGATGAAGACCATGGAGAAACTCATGAAAATGATGTCTTTAGAAAATAATCCTAACACCAAAGAACAGGTTGATGTTCCTGCTGAATCAAAGGAGACTAGCAGTTCCACAAATTAGACAATGAGATCAAAGGAACTAGGGTGATCATCAAATAAGACCTCATTTTCAAAATAATTATGTAAATAGAGAATTTTGATGAAACATTTGAGACAACATGCATTGTGATGCTAGTGAAACATAGGTGTTTTTAACTAAAGAAGAACATGATCAATTCATGGATGCAAATGAAATATTCATGGGGGAGAATGATGAAAGGTTGTCAATGGAAAAGGAAGATTACAAGGCCGAGGGGGTTCTGGAGAATGCCATCATGCAATTCCATAAACAATATAATCTTCAAAACAAAAGGTGTCTATAAATCCTCCAAATGGAAATCCTACCAAAGAATCTCAAAATAATACACCTTCTTCAAATTAAATATAATAAGGACTATTTTGCAAAGGATGTTGTGGAGAAAAGAAATCAGAAGGAAGAACCTCCAAAGAGAGTACCTGAACCAAGAGGAGATAATAGTCATCAAAGAGTTAGAAAAAACCTCATCTTCCTTTAACTTTGAAAGTGAGATGGCCAAAATTAAAATCTTTGTTCCCATTCAATGAAATTTTGATATAGACTAGTGAATATAGAGAAATCCCAGGATATTCAAGATGCTCAAGATGGAAGAAACTTTTGATACTTTAAATATACAATATAATCATCCTACCATCTTGTTTGGACCGCGATGTAGGAAGTAGTGATCTTTGATGGAGGTCCCTCAACATATGTTAGTCGAAGATTCATGATATGAATGCACTTTTAATCTTATGTTAGATTGAGGCATGTAATATGATGCCCAAGGTGGTCATAGACCAATTGGGTTTGAATGTTACAAGGTCTTACAAAGACCTTTTCTCCTCTAATTCAAGGAAGGTGAAATGCTTGGGCCTAATCAAAGATCTAGTGGTATCTTTGTCTCAAATTCGACAAAATTATGGTCATGGATGTGTTAGTTGTTGATATTCCTTCTAAAATTGGCATGATGTTATCTAGGTCATGGGTTGCAAAGTTGAAAGGGACTCTGGAAATGGATATGTCATATACCACTATCCCTATTTTTGGTAGGTGGGAGGTTGTACATGGAGAGTTTTGCTCAAGTACATGGTGGGTAACAAAGCCCGATAAAAACCATTATTTACTTTGTAAGAGGCTGAGATGAGTTCTTCATTTTCTTTAATGGATTGAGTTTTGAAAAGAAGGTGTAGAGGCCCGAGATATAGTTACTTAAAAGACAAATTTGATCAACAAAGCTGAGAAAATTCGAACAGAAACAAAACAATCACGAGGAGAATGAGATGTGGAACATGAGCTTTGATGGAGTTGTCAGTAGAGAGGGGGCAGGAGCTGGTGTGTATATTAATCCCCCCAGATTGGCCACAAAAAAATGTTCTTACAAGATTGCTTTTGAGTGCACAAAATAATATGGGTGAATATGAGGCATTAGTGTGGGATTGAAGACTTTGGAAGAGATGGGAGCTAGGAGGATAGTTGTACATGGATATTATGACTTAGATCATAAATCCAGTTGAGAATATATCAAGCAAAGCATCCGAGATTAAGAGCATACGGGAATATAGTGCTTGACCTTCTTGAAGAATTTTCAGAATATAATCTCTCAATGATTCCAAGGGGTCAAAATCAGATTTTTGATGCTCTAGCTACTTCAGCCCCAGTTTTCAAATTCCAATTTTGCTAACATGGGATATGAGATTGAGGTCAAGCATAGGCCAACAGTGCCTGATAACATTAAGTACTGGAAGTTTTCAAAGATGATAAACAAATAAAAATGTTTCCCTTAAGATGGATGGTGAATTTGCAAATTTGAATATTGATGAGAAACATTGTTATGAAGAAGAAGATGAAATTGTTTAAATGATGGCTATTTCAAGAATCAGGTTGTTGGTAAGGATATAATGCAACTAAAATAACATCATTCCCAAAGGCTGGGTCCCATTGGAAAATATTTTTCACAACAATGATGTGTAGCTGAGTCCTAAACTACTTGTAAATGATGGAGATGTTGAAGATTACAACATCGGGACTCAGGAAGATCCCAAGATCATAAAGTTATCCAAGACACTTAGCCAGTGAAAGAAAGGGTATATCAATTTAATGAAAGAATTTCTTAATGTTTTGCACAGGTTATGAAGATTTAAAATTTATGATACTAAATTGATTCAACATGTGATTCCAATCAAAGGAGATCATAAACCTTTCAAAATGTCAAAATGTCTGTCAAGATCATAGTATCTAAAGAGATTTTTCTAAGTGGGTGGAAAATGGTACACATCATAAAAGAAAAGTGGAGATACAGTTATGTAGACTTTGAAATCTAAACATGGGTATCACTCAAAGACAATTACTAATTACCTAATATGGATCACATTCTCTGAGAAAGTGGTTGGTTCTAAAAATATCAATGTTGGATGGTTTCTATTGGTACAATCAAATCATGGTACACCATGATGATCAGGAAAGACAACCTTTACAACACCATAGAGCACCTTCATGCATGTCAAAATGCCTTTTGGGCTTGTGAATGCAGGAGAAAATTTCCAAAGGGATATGGATATAGCCTTTGTTGATAGAGAGATAAATTTATTATTCATTTACTTGATGATATCACTGTATATTCAGTTTCCATTGAAGAACATCTTAGACATCTAATGAGGGCTTTTCAAAAATGTAGGAAGTTTGGCATTTCATTGAACCCTAAGAGTCTAATTTTGGCATGGAAGAAGGGAATTTGTTGGGACATATTATCTTGAGGTTAGGCATTAATATAGACCCCATCAGGGTTGAAGAAATATTGAAAATTGACACTTTGCGTAGTAAGAAGGAAGTGCAATATTTCCTAGGAAAGATAAACTTTCTAAGAAGATTCAACCCTAACATGGGTGAAATAATAGTATATCCACTAACATGCTCGAAGGAAGTGAGATAAAAGTGGACTCTGAGCTAAATTTTTTTTAAGATATTAAATTGGCATTGACCAAATCCCCAGTGATTGCCAGTCCCAATTTTGCAAAAGCCTTTATATTTCTTTCTTTTGCCTCGAGCACACCATTGTTGGTGTTTATTACAAAAATATATGAACAGAATTTTGAGGCCTATAACATACTATAAAAGGACATTGAGGGATTCCCATTAAAGTATGATATCATGGAAAGAAGGCATATGCACTGGTCAAATCCATAAAGGATTTCAGAACAGACATACTACACTCCCACATTATCACCTACATGCCCAACAACTCAGTTAAAGGCATATTGACTCAGCCTGACCCTGAGGGAAAAATGGGAAAGTGGATAGTTGTGTTGTTGGATTATGACCTCGAGATCAAACCTAAAATTTGATCAAGGGGTAGGGACTTTCAAAGATGATGGCAGAGACAAATTGTGAGCTCTTGGGAATTAATTTCGTTGTTGATTTGTCAGTAGATTGGAAGAAAAGGTCCATCGGGTATCCCAAAATTCCTTGACTCCCCATGGTATCTTGGCATTATTTATGTGTTGATAAATTTGCAAGCTCCTCTTGAATTATCGCACCAGCTCACAATTTGGCATGTCATCCCTCCACAATCATTAAATCTTTATGCATACAACCCCACACCCTCAATTACATTGTATATGATTGGGTTTCCATGTAGGTTATCATGGATCCTCAAGTAGATATTGTGATTCACATTGCTAACAATACACATAGAGCACATTATATGTCCATTATGGTGTAGTCGCATACATTGGTTGCATGATTTCACTTCCATCACCACATCACCCTAAAAGGGCCTCAATGCCTAGCAGAGCTCTCTCTCATACATTCCGACTCTTTATCATCTGAGAATTACGAATTTATGTCTTGATTTATGGTTCTTGGATGAATTCCACTTCTCTTATATTCCGGCTACATTTATACATGGTGCGATGATATTTAATCCACCCACCTCTTTCTTTTCCTCATTAGCAGTTTGTCATACCATCTCTTTACTACTCCTCCACTTTGAGAAATTCGTCAGGATGTCTTCTTGGGGACATGGAAGCAGAAAGGGATATACAACTTTGATTGTAGCAATCAAAGTTCAATTAAATTGGCAAACCTCCTAGGAAAAAATTGTAACATGGAGAAATGTGATGTGTATAATAGAGAATTCATTTATCCATTAACCTCAAGTGTGCAAAAATAAATAAAGAAATGTAATTGATAATTGGTATACTTTCTTAGATAAGTGAGTGGTAGTAAGAACCCTCACTTAGATAGTTATGTGTCTAATTCAAATCCTTGATTTTTCAAGGAATATGTTAATCTCTAAAGAGTGCACACACACACACACACACACACACACACACACACCATGGTTAATATATAAAATGAAGCCGATTCCTTATATGCATACCACTCCATTTCCTATAAATATTTGTTTTAATATAACAATAATACAATACTTGTTTTAATATAACAATAATACTCATGTGAACAAGTAAACGAGCAATTTGCAATAAAATGAAGCAACATAACTATTAATTACACTAGAATGATGATTGATCTTTTGATCTCACTATGTGCAATTATGTATTTATCACCTAGCCTTTTGGAATGCCTACTTGAAGGTTGTATCATAATATATTGAAGGTTGTATCATAATATTTGGTTGATAATTTCTATTGAATCTGCATTAAGATATTCAATAGATTTTGTGAAAAAGAACTATCATAACAACATTGAAGAACAAACATATTAATACCCTGCACCTATCTCATTCTAAATATTACTCAATTACATATATATATATATATATATATATATATATATATATATATATATATAGGTGAGGAGGAAAAAAACATACATCGTGAAGACCCTAACATTTCCATTACAGAGTGAGAGCCTATTTGTATCGTGAAGACCTAACATTTCCATTACAAGTGAGAGCCTATTTGACATGCATTAGTGCAATCTTCATGAGTGTAAGCAGGGTTGCGACCTGCATGAAAATAACATATTTCTTAACCGTAATCGGTTGGTACAAGCCCATCTCTATTACTGATAAAATCTCAACAACTTAGAGAGTGAAAACATTGGATATCTGAAAAACTATAATCGATCATTCCGAGTCTCTAATCATTTTAAACAATCATTCCAAGTTTCTATTCACTTTTTTTACACCATGCGGTGTGTACTTTTGACTTTCTATGGCAATTAATCAGTTAGGAAATATGGCCTAGCAGTTGATAATGTGATCGATGCCTTGCTCGTTAACGCCTTCGGTAGGATTATGAACAAGCATACAAATGTAAAAGAATGATACACAGTACACATACACAGTAATAGAATATACATTTACACATATATATATTAAAAGAATGATACACAGTAGCAGTAAGCCTCTTTATTAATGTAAACCAATGATACACAATAACAGTAAGCCTCTTTATTAATGTAAAAGAATGATACAGTTACTTTTGACTTTCTATGGCAATTAGTCAGTTAGGAAATATGGCCTCGCAGCTGATAATGTGATCGACACCTTGCTCGTTAACGCCTCCGGTAGGATTATGAACAAGCATACAAATGTAAAAGAATGATACATAGTACACATACACAGTAACAGAATATACATTTACACACACATATATATATATTAAAAGAATGATACACAGTAACAGTAAGCCTCTTTATTAATGTAAAAGAATGATACAGTAACAGTAAGCCTCTTTATTAATGTAAAAGAATGATACACAGTAACACATATACATGAATGAATCCGAATCCTCTTTATTAATGTATTAATGTAAAAAAATGATACAGAGTAACACATATACATGAATGAATCTGAATCCTCTTTATTGATGTATTAATGTAAATGTAAAAAAATGGTACACAGTTTTAGTAAAGTCTGAGATGTATGAACACATATAAAGATTTTATACATGCATCGATGCTGAAAGCAACCCTAGGTTCTGAGAAACCTAGTAGATCGCTAAGAGGGAGGCCATAACCCTGTTGTTCCTTAGCTTGTACCTCTGCCCCATTTCCTTACTCATTTTAACACACTTGCTTAAAATACTTTGATGGGCTTGAGAGAACCGACTTTGAATCTTGTCCAAAATAAATTTGAGTGTGTGGTAGCCATCCAACCTGTGGTTCATTACATAATCCTTTGCAGAACCTGAAAGTCCGCAGTTATCAAAAATCTCCTCTAGTAGACTATGAGTCCCGTCTACAAAAGTACGACCGAACCCTTCTGGGCCATCGTTTTCCAAACAGATAATGAACACGATACTTGCTTTGCCCGGGTCAGGTCTGCACACGCCGACATAATAGAGAATGGCAGATCCAGACTCACATCCTCCTTCCTTTTCCATTTCGATTGGCACAGTTCTGGTTTTTTGCACACTGTAACGAATGACTAATTGTCGCTGCTATGAATGGATGATAGAGCCTTTCGGTTCTTTGCACGATTTTTCGATTGGCACAGTTCTGGTTCTTTGCACACTGTAATGACTGGATAATTGTCGTTGCTATGAATGGATGATAGAGCCTTTCGGTTCTTTGCACGATTTTTCGATTGGCACAGTTCTGGTTCTTTGCACACTGTAACGACTGGATAATTGTCGCTGCTATGAATGGATGATAGAGCCTTTCGGTTCTTTGCATGATTTTTCGATTGGCACAGTTCTGGTTCTTTGCACACTGTAACGAATGGACAATTTTCGCTGCTATGAATGGATGATAGAGCCTTTCGGTACGATGCTATGAATTATGTAATGCAAGCCAAGATTCAGTTGGGAACACGGTAGCTGAAGATCGTTGTCAACGGCTAGCCTTATTGGCTGAACATATTTGAATGAGGCTCAAGATTCAGTGGGGAACACGGCAGCTGAAGGTCGTTGTCAACGACTAGCCTTATTGGCTGTACTCCACTCATCACCGTTAAGATCACTTCGACTAATATTTATGGGGACTCATCTCGTGACTGCACATCACCGCTTCTAAAATTAACTTCCACAGAGGTTGTGCCACTCTTCAGAAGTGAATAATTTTTAATAAAATTAATATTAAATACATGGAATAAGAGCTTGTCGTTATATACTTGATACCAAAAAAATCTCCAGTTATTCGTTGGATTCGTTATGTGCATTTTTAGGTGTTTATATATGTGTTGTCAACTCGTTACTATCCCTCAACTTGTTATTTAAAAACGAATTTTTCTTATATAAATATATACTCAATGCAAGTATTAATCACTTAGCATATTGTATGAGAATTTTTAAACGTTAGGGTAATCGATTAAATAGATAAGGAGTGATTTAATTATAAAATATTCACAAGGTTGAATGATTAAATGACTAGTAGCGATTGTAATTCCTTGTATAACATAGGTATGCAGCTTTATTTTAACGATATTATTTGTTAATTGTTTTAATAGGGTTACTTTGTTAATTGTTTTAATAGGGTTACTATGAGTATAATAAATATACTCTATTAAAGTTATAAATTTTGAATTATTTAATCATTATTGGAAATTACATTATGCTTATTTGGAATATGTTACACTAACTTGTAAAGGTAGAAATGGGTCAGCATTCATGTAGTTCCATAATGAGTGGTGTTTTTTTAGTGTAAATAATGAAATAAAAATCAATAAGAGAATTAAGGACTCTTATATAATTAAATTTATTAAGTCTACACATTAAATGAATTCTGAATGTGTAATGATTAACTTAAAGGATTAGATGAAATTATAACTAGAATTTGTCTTCTACCTTACTTTTATTGTTCAGTAGGAAGGAGGTCGTTACAAATTAATGTCTATCATTAACAAATAAGCCATTGATAAAACTCATTAATCCAATACACCTTATATTCTTAATGTAACTATATATATAGAGAGAGCGATTTCAATCATATAGAGAAAGGGTGATTCCTATTCTTGTTGTAATGAGTAGGGGTAGCTTAAATACTCTTAGCATTACATATGTTGACAATAAGTGCAATATTAAAAAAAGGTGAAAAAGGAAATACATAACCCAGATGAGGACAACTTTAGAATTTAGACCAAGCTAAATTGTACCTAAGTTGGCTATGGAAATTTGAAAGCATAGCCACTAGCTATACAAATGAGCATGAGATCTATGCGGTTGAGAGGAGAATACATTTGCATAAAGAACACTATCAAACAAAACATCACTGAAGAAAAAACATTAGAGAAGCATAAAGAACAATATCAAACAGAACCATCACTGAAGATAAAACATTAGAGAAGCATTAAGTAAAACATGAGAGGATTAAGATTGTCTCACACTCTATGTTTTGTATCCAACAAGAAGGAGACGACAACTAAAAGAAACACAGTCACTCTTCAATTGGCCATCAATGCAAAGACAACGAAAATAAAGAAACTAAATTTATCACACCCTAGTGAT
>SNQJ01S0095761.1:31759-48474 GCA_010110895.2 Picea sitchensis
TTTTTTTCCTGGGAGGTTTGCCAATTTAATTGAACTTTGATTGCCACACCTAAAAGTTGTATGTATCCCTTTCGTTTCTTCCATGTCCTCAAGAAGACACCTTAGACGAATTTCTCGTTGGAGGAGTAGTGAAGAGATGGTGCATGACAAACTCGGCTAATGTAGATAGAAAAGAAAGAGGTGGTGGGATTGGGCCATCATCAGACCATATGTATATAAATGTAGCTGGAACATAAGAGAAGTGAATTATATGATCCATGTAAATCAAGACACATAAATTCGTAATTCTCGTATGATAAAGAGTCGGAACAGAAGGAGAGAGAGCTTCCTGTTGTGCATTGAGGCCCTTGTAGGGCGATGTGGTGATGGAAGTGAAATCATGCAACCAATGTATGCGACTACACCATAATGGACATATAGTGTGCTCTATGTGTATTGTTAGCAATGTGAATCACAATATCTACTTGAGGATCCATGATAACCTACATGGAAACCCAATCATATACAATGTAATTGAGGGTGTGGGGTTGTATGCATAAAGATTTAATGATTGTGGAGGGATGACATGCCAAATTGTGAGCTGGTGCGATAATTCAAGAGGAGCTTGCAAATTTCTCAACACATAAATAATGTCAGCATACCATGGGGAGTCAAGGAATTTTTGGGATACCCGATGGACCTTTTCTTCTTCTGAATCTAATGAAAAATCAACAATGAAATTAATTCCCAAGAGCTCACAATTTGTCTGTGCCATCATCTTTGCAAGTCCCTACCCCTTGATCAAATTTGTAGGTTTGATCTCGAGGTCATACTCCAACAACACAGCTATCTACTTGCCCCTTTTTCCCTCAGTATCAGGCTAAGTTAAAATGTCCTTCACAATACTGCTGGGCACATAAGCAATGGTATGAGAATGCAAGATATAAACTCTAAACTCCTTTAGGGCCTTGACCAATACATATGCCTACTTTTCCATGATATCATACTTTAATGGGGAATCCCTCAATGTCCTTTTATAGTATGTTATAGGCCTCTCAAAATTATGTTCATATTTTTGTAATAAAACACCAACAATGGTGTGCTCTGAGGCAAAAGAAAGAAATATAAAGGCTTTTGCAAAATTGGGACTGGCCAACACTGGGGTCTTGGTCAATGCCACTTTAATATCTTCAAAAAAAATTCTAGCTTCAGGAGTCCACTTTATCTCACTTCCTTTTCTGAGCATGTTAGTGATATGCTTTATTATTTCACCCATGTTAGGGATGAATCTTCTCAGAAAATATACTTTCCCTAGGAAATATTGCACTTCTTTCTTGCTTCTAGGTGTGCCAATTTTTAGGATTCCCTCAACTCTCTTGGGATCTATCTTTATTCCCTCCTTTGAAATAATGTGCCCAAGCAACTTCCCCTCTTCCATGCCAAAATTAGACTTCTTAGGGTTCAATGAAATGCCAAACTTCCTACATTTTTGAAAAGCCCTCATTAGATGTCTAAGATGTTCTTCAATGGAAACTGAATATACAGTGATATCATCGAAGTAAATAACAATAAATTTATCTTTCTCATCAACAAAGGCTATATCCATATCCCTTTGGAAATTTTCTCCTGCATTCACAAGCCCAAAAGGCATTTTGACATACATGAAGGTGCCCCATGGTGTTGTAAAGGTTGTCTTTTCCTAATCATCAGGGTGTACCATGATTTGATTGTACCTAGAAACCATCCAACATTGATATTTTTTTAGAACCAACCACTTTCTGTAGAATGTGATCCATATTAGGCAATGGGTAATTGTCCTTGAGAGATACCATGTTTAGATTTCGAAAGTCTACACATAATCTGGTATCTCCACTTTTCTTTATGACAGGTACCCGATTTTCCACCCACTTAGAAAATCTCAGAGATACTATGATCTTGGTTTCAAACAACTTTTTTTATCTCCTTTTCAATCAAGGGAAACAACAAAGGATTGATTCTTCTTAATTTCTTCTTGAAAGTTTTATGATCCTCTTTGATTGGAATCACATGTTGAATCACCTTAGTATCATAAATTTTTAAATCTTCATAACTCCAGGCAAAAACATCAGGAAATTCTTTCATTAAATTGATATACCTTTGCTTTACCTCTGGGCTAAGTGTCTTGGATAACTTGATGATCTTGGGATCTTACTGAGTCCCAATGTTGCAATCTTCAACATCTCCATCATTTACAGTAAGTTTAGGACTCCTAGCTACATCATTGTTGTCAAAGAGTTTTTCTAATGGGACCAGGCCTTTGGGAATGATGTTATTTTTTAGTTGCATTATATCCTTACCAACAATCTGATTCTTGAAATAGACATCATTTGTGAACACAGTTGCAGCTTCTTCTTCACAACAATATTCCTCATCAATATTCAAATTTGCAAATTCACCATCCATCTTAAGGAAACATTTTATTTGTTTATCATCTTTGAAAACTTGCCAGTACTTAATATTATCAGGTACTATTGGCCTTTGCTTGACCTCAATCTCATATCCCATGTTAGCAAAATTGGAATTTTGAAAACTGAGGCTGAAGTAGCTAGAGCATCAACAATCTGATTCTGACCCCTTAGAATCACTGAGAGACTATATTCTGAAAATTCTTCAAGAAGGTCAAGCACTATATTCCCGTATGCTCTTAATCTCGGATGCTTTGCTTGATATATTCCCTTCACCTGATTTATGATCAACTCAGAATATCCATGTACAACTATCCTCCTAGCTCCCATCTCTTCCAAAGTCTTCAATCCCAATACTAATGCCTCATATTCAGCCATAGTATTTGTGCACTCAAAAGCAATCTTGTAAGAACATTTTTTTGTGGCCAATCTGGGGGGGTTAATCCACACACCATATCCTACTCCTTCTCTGCTGACAACTCCATCAAAGCTCATGTTCCACATCTCATTCTCTGCATTGTTTTGTTGTTCTGAAATTTTCTCAGTTTGTTGATCAAATTTGTCTTTGGCAATCATATCAGTCTCTGACACCTTCTTTTCAAAACTCGAATCATTAAAGAAAATGGAAGAACTCATCTCAGTCTCTACAAAGTAAATGGGATGGTTTTTTGGCTGGGCTTTGTTACTGACCATGTACTTGAGCAAAACTTCCATGTACAACCTCCTATCTTGGCCAAAAATAGGGATAGTGGCATATGACATATCCATTTGTAGAGTCCCTTTCAACTTTGCAACCCATGACCTAGATAACATCATGCCAATTTTAGAAGGAATATCAACAACTAACACATCCATGACCATAATTTTTGCTGGAATTTGAGACAAAGATACCACTAGATCTTTGATTAGGCCCAAGCATTTCACCTTCCTTGAATTAGAGGAGAAAAGGTCTTTGTAAGACCTTGTAACATTCAAACCCAATTGGTCTATGACCACCTTGGGCATCATATTATGGGATGCTCCTGAATCTAACATAGCATTGTGCAGATTCATATCATGAATCTTCAGACTAACATAGAAAGGAGGGACCTCATCAGCATCACTACTCTCCTCTACACGTGGGCCAAACAAGATGGCGGGATGATCATCTTGTATATTTAAAGTATCAAAAGTTTCTTCCATCTTGAGCATCTTAATTATCTGATTTCTATATTCACTAGTCTATATCAGCTCATTGAATGGAACAAAGATTTTAATTTTGGCCATCTCACTTTCAAAGTTAAAGGAAGATGAGGTTTTTTCTAACTCTTTGATGACTATCTCCTTTCTTGGTTCAGGTACTTTCTTTGGAGGTTCTTCCTTCTGCTTTCCTTTCTCCACAACATCCTTTGCAACAGAGTCCTTTTTAGGCTGACTTGAAGAAGGTGTATTATTTTGAGATTCTTTGGTAGGATTTCCATTTGGAGGATTTATAGACACCTTTTTGTTTTGAAGATTATATTGTTTATGGAATTGCATGATGGCATTCTGCAACCCTGTCTTGTAATCTTCCTTTTCCACTGACAACCTTTCATCATTCTCCTGCATGAATATTTCATTTGCATCCATGAATTGATCATGTTCTTCTTTAGTTAAAAACACCTATGTTTCATCACCATCAGAACAATGCATGTTGTCTTCAAATGTTTCATCAAAATTTTCATTTACATAATTATTTTGAAAATGAGGTCTTATTTGATGATCACCCTAGTTCCTTTGATCTCATTGTCTAATTTGTGGAACTGCTGGTCACCTTTGATTCATGGGAGGAACATCAACCTATTCTCTGGTGTTAGGCTTATTTTCTAAAGACATCATTTTCATGAGTTTCTCCATGGTCTTCATCATCAACTCAAACCTCTCTTCAGATGACTATGAGGTTGAACGTTGTGCCTTATCTTGAACCTTGTTCATGTCCATGTCATAATTATATTTGATATTTCATGAAGCCATTAGATTTACTTCGACTTCTATTGCATCACTCATCATATCATCTAGTGAAGTGGATCTTCTTTCCCTCAACAACAAAGAAAAATCGCTTTCAAAGGAATCAACATATCTAAGTTGAGCAGCTCTAGTAGGAGGTTTTACTTCAGTAGGAATTGAGTTGTAAAGTTTCATAAATCTAGCTGAAAACTCCTGTATTGTTTCATCAGGTGACCTTCTCATGTTATTGTACTGAGTTAGCAACTGAAGGGGGTTTTTCTTGTCACCTCACTTTGCAAGAAAACTCGTTTCAAAGGCTTCAAAATTTAGGATACTTGCTGTTGGGAGATATCTGAACCATTTTCTGGCTTCTCTTGCAATACTTTGTGCAAACAGCCTCATTTTTGCATCTTCATAATCTACTTCTTCTAGGTCCACAAAATCATTGAACCAGTCTAAGTGTTTTTGGCCAGACACATTGCCTTCAACATCATACAACTTAATCCTCTGATTATATTCCTGGGGAAAATCATGTAACTGAGCAGGTAGAACAAGAGGGGCAAACTTAGCTGCCATGGATGCAGTAAGAACTTGAAGTGGCTGATGGGTTTGAGTAGGAATTACAGGAGGTTTAATAGAGGTAGCTAAAATTAAATCTTGGAACCTCTTCTCATCAAAGATGATTTTGTTCAAATTGGACTCAAATTTAGTTTTGAACAGAGTTTGCTCAAATTTCAAATCAAAATCAAGCTCTTAAATGATTTTTACTCCATATTTGGGGAAAGATCGATTTCTATCCAGACAAAAAACTGGGCTTATTGGCTTTTCTTTTCTTTTGTGTATAATTTTCTTAGGATCAGACACATGGATTATTTATTCTACGTCTGGATTTATTCTGGTATGAATTCTCTTGGGAGCCAGGGTTTCTGCTCAAACTGCTTTATGATATTGGTCTCTTTATAATGGAGTCTCCAGGGTAAATTTGGTCTCAGCCAATAAGGTGTTTAATTCACTGTCACCCTCAGGAATCAAATCTGAAGCTTTAAGTCGTTCTTTCCCCAGGGAAGATTTCACTTTCATCCCCAACAACGGCGCCATAATGTTAGCAATATGTAAATTTGTTCAGCTGATAAAACAAACGACATAGGTAACCTACAAACCAACTTTAGAGCTGTGTTCTAGCCTGCTCATCTCAGAGAGGGCTCTCTCCTGTCACTTGGTCTTTAATAAATGAGTTTTCTTTAACAATTTAATGGCTAGGTTTTGGTTCTTTGGAGGGTTTTTTATAATCTTGCTGGCAAGGAAGGGGAGGGAAACTTAGGGCTATGGAGTCAAACTTCTGAAACGAATGGAAGCATTGATTGGTCGATATAACTCTCAAGAGGATAAAGGATAAATGAGGCGATAAATTTGAGTTATAAATTCTAAATTTGCAGAGTGTAAGAAGAAAGGAAAAACATATAACTGTATCAGAGCATTACATAAATGAATTCTGACATTAGTTAGGAAAAACTTAACACAATTTAAATTGCTTAAGCTAAGAGAATCACAAGATGAATTATGGGCCTTTAACTATGCAATTTAAACAGAAGAAAGTGAAAATGGAATTTAAGCATACAGGAAATACATACAAAGAGAGGAGACAAAACTCAGATCACCACCATTAGAATCTTTTCATGGAAACTTCAAGACTTTTGTATGTGTATTCTATTCAACTTCAGAAAATTACATTCAAGTTCTAAATAGCTAAAATCGTGCCCTTTCACTTCTGCCAAATCTTAATACATTTGGAACTCCTATTATTTTTACAAGTTGAGTTCCTTCGGTTTGAAACCAATTGCAATGATTAAAATGAAACGTTTCAGTCTTGAAATCAATTACAATAATTACAAGGGATGGTTTCAGTTTTGAAACCGATTACAATGATTAGCAAGAAAACGTTTCATGATCCTGATTCTGCCTCCTCTGGCGTTTCAGTTTCTTTCTTTGCCACTTGTTCTGCTCTGGTCTTCCACGTGATCTGCCATCGTCAGTGACATCTGGACATCATCTACTGGACCCTGGAAAACTGCATTTTATCATACCCAGCCGCATTATCTCTTTCCATTGCAAGTTAGAAGGGATATCATTATCTGTCATTTCCTTTATCAAAATCTCCATGTCAATGCAGGAAGCATATGACATGACTGGCAATCCAAGCTTGACTACTTTGAACTAATTCATAATTTCAAGGTCTGTGATCAGATGCTCAACTAATGTAGCTTCTTTCAGATTTTTCTCCAGGGTTTCGAACTTGGAATGATCCATTATGCACTGAGTCAAACGAGCATTGTATTATTCCTGATCATACAATTTTCCTTTTCCATCCCAAAATGGTGGGAGGCCTTTAATAAAAAAATTATTCAAACAAATCCTTGAACTCTTACACACTTTGCTCCATCTGCGTTGCCTTGGTTTGGACTGATTTCAATAGGTTATGATTAGCAATAACCCTCCTAGCCTAGATAATCAATGTAGTTTTGTCTTTAACTCCACTAGTCTGAAGATCTGCAGTAGGAATGGAGTTGAGTAAGTTTATGGCATTGTGGGCCCATTCTGATGGTTTCTTTGTTAAAGTTTCATTCACAACAGTGCACCTGCTTCTGGCTGTGATGGCTATGATGTCTTTATCATTAATGAAATTCAAATATACTATGAACTTGGCAGCTTCAGTAGCTATAGAGTCCCATAGGATATGCTTGGCCCCCTGCAACAAGCCTTTGCCTCTTAATCTCATTTTGAATTTATCTATCCTTTCCTACAAGACTTCATTCTCCTTTTCAAATTGAGACATTATTTCATCCTTTGCCTGCATATCCTGCTTCAATTTCTCCATGCTTCCTTTTAGTCCTTTGATTTCTCCTTCTTTCAGACTAACTTGTGACATAGCCTGGACAAGTCCTTCAGTGTTTGGCCTAGCTTCTACAACAGGAGGTACAACTACAACCCTGTTTAGCAATTATGTCTTCTCTTGTGACCACTTCACCTTTTCGCGTTCTAGCTGCAACGCCCTAGCCTTGTATTCCAATTCCTCTTGACAAAGTGTTTCCTTTCATGTTCTAGAGAAACCAATTACGTTGTTTGTGGATGCTCTGTAGCAAACATTTTAAATTTCTTCTTTAAAATTTGAATTAATTTATCTTTCTCATCCAATGAGGATTTCACCCTTTGGGGGCCTTCAAATTCCAGCCTCTTGACCTGAGTCTGCCAAGCTCTTCTAGATGTTTTTTCTTGCCTCAACTTCCCTTACAATTTCATTGCATAAGATGACAGCTTTGAATTCTTCAAGCTTAAACTTAGGTAATCATAATACAACATATCACTGGTATTCTTATGGAATTTGACCTTGTCTGGAGCACTGATGTTGTCATACCTTATCTTTATCTCAAAGACTTTGTCTTCATCTGCCACTGCAATGTTAAAGGTCCTCTTCTTGACATCCCTTACCATGAATAGAGAATATTTATGCTGAGAATTTGTTTCGACTTCAGGGACTAAATCCCTCATCTCACCCTGAGCTATGTTTCCCTTCTCAGCATATTGTTTTGCCAAATCTTCTTTAGATTAATAAACTACCTCAGATGTTTTATCAAAGATGTATTTCTTGCTCCTAAAGGTTCTTGAGCCACTTTCACTTTGGAGTTTTCTTTCCTTTTCAACCTCTACAGTGTTGGTACCACTTTCCGCCATATCCAAATTTACTTGTTCTCTATGCTCTTCCTCCTCTAAATCCACTATCTGTGGAGACTGTGAAATCTTCATCTTCTTAGGAGCAGTCTGCTAATCACTGGTTCCCATGGCCTCTGAACTGTTTCTTTTGCTGTAAACACTCATCTTAGGAACTTTGACTATCAGTTTATGAGAATCTTGTTGTATTTGACTTTGTTGCAGGGTTGCCTCCACTTGTTGTGTTTGAGTTGGCTTAAAGATTGCTTCCATATCAACACATACTTCTAGATTTGCCAACTTATCAAAATCCTCAACCTGTTCATGCTCATAAGGGGCTTGTTTGTTCATCAATCTTCTCTTGGATATGATTTGATGTGGGTCATACCTTCTTCCATGTAGCTATGCAAAACCAAACTCTTTGAGCTTTGCTTGAATTTGAGATAAACATGATCTGGCTTTGACAATGAAAGGGCCAATGATAAAAGGGAACTTGAGGTTGGAGGCTTTGCGCAAATTTAGGAAATGCTATGTCTCAGATATAATTATTTGCCTGATGAATTGAAGGGCAAAGATTATAGGGGTCTGAAAAATAGGCAATAGATAAGGGGATTCATGACAACCATAAACCCAAATTATTGTTGAGTACATGAATAGTACCCAATCCCCCACTCTGTTTTCTGGATGTGTCTGTAGATAGCTCCTCATGTCATCCAAAACTCTAGGTAGGCTGGTATTGAAAATCAAATTGTAAACTCTGGACATCACTTTGTTTATGAAGATAAGCAATGTAATCCTTTTACATTCAGTTGATACAAATGTTGCTTCGGGAAATTATCTCTTATTGGTTTCCAGGAAAATCTTCAGCAGATAGGTGTAGTATCTGAAATGCCTTAGAGAGAAACAATTCACTAGTTGTTTATGGATATTATCAACTATGAATTGATCAAAACTGATATGGACTAATAGACCTGAATCTGACTTTAAAAAGGTCAAAAGGAAACCGAGCATGACTTCAACTACATGTTTGTCATTGTCTAGACCTAAAACTTGACTCAAAAGGGAACATACCCATTGGAGTTCAATAACCATTATATTCACATTCATTGGCAAAGACAAACTCTCTAAAAAATATTATGGTTGGACAATTGTCTGCAAAAACAGATCTCGGACCTCTGATGGACATTCTCTGTATACCCTAATTAGCTTCTCTTCATTGAAAGGTTAAAAAATTATAGAAAATGACTATGGTATGTTGAGGGACTCTCGAATTGACAAACTCTCTACCCTGCACATGACCTCGGATCCTCGTTTATTCACAATGACTATTTCTTCATGGGAATATTGTTCGACATACCAACCTATAAATTCCGGAAAAGGGAAAGCGATTCCAACAACATAAGGGACTATTGTGGCCTGGACTGCTTCAAGGAACGGTATACACCTTCCTACTTTATCGGACAGGTTGCTTTTGGACACAGAGATGGGCGAAATGGTAATTTTGGTGTCAAAAACATTTGAATCTCGGTCAATTAGGGCTCCTTCATTTGCCACAGGATCTTGTTCTGTTAGTGAGGTTATGATAGGATCCATGGTTGTGATGAAAAATACCTGGAAACGAGCGGAAATGGCATGTAGTTGGTGTATTGTTGAGCTACAATTCAAAGAGGGTGGTCGCGCCAAGGTTCAAATGGTCAAGTGTTTCGAAATAATAATAAAATAAATTACAAAATGCCCTTTTATACTTTTCCAAATTTCCGGGGAGTGAGAAAGTGGTTTGGGGCAACCCACTTTTCACCCTGAAATACACCTGGTGGCGCCACATAACCCCGAACAAAAACCATGGTTTAAATTTCAGGCTCGCTCTCCAAAATTAACCTCCGCACAACTTCTCCCCCAAAATCATCCTCGATTGTCGATATTGAGAATGCACGATCTGCGACGCGTCGGGCCCCATCAACTTAGTGCTCCTGTGAGATTTAGCCTCTCCCTGCCATATTTAGCCCTTTCCTTGGTTTATTAGGCTTCCAAACCGGTTTAGTGTCTCGCTAGATCCTAAAATCTTGATTTCACATAAAAAAAATTGATGGGGACTAACACAGACTCCCTAAATATGAAAAGATTGTCGAGTGACCTTGTTCCTTTCACACTCGTTAATTTGTCAAGAAAGAACATCTATTTGGCATAAGTTTAACCCTTTTTCTAGCCAATAGATTATCTAGGAAAAAGGTACGCCTCAAGAGACTTGTCTCTCTAGGAGAGTTCTCCTAAGATATATTTTATACTTTTTCGGGCTAAGGAGACTAAACTCAGAAAAAGGTTGTGAGTCCATACGTAAGCTCTTTTCAGACTCCCTAAAATTGAAAAGATCATCGAGTGATCTTGTCTCAATCTCACTCGTTAAATTGGTTTTGAAGAGACGTCCTTTCGGTATAAGTTTAACCCTTTTTCGAATTGACTGGACTAGTTACGAAAAAGGAACGCCCTGGAGTTTTCTTTTAGCATTTTTTCAAACTCTCTAAAACGTGAAAAAACCACTGAGCTTACCTTCTCTGGGCTCATAAAATTCACATGGAAGGAGTCTTGTTGTGTCATGCTTCATCGCATCTCAGGTCTCATCCTTGCGTCTTTGGCCTAATGTCGGATCCATGTTGCTCTCAACTGAACCTTCAAAAGCATTCATTATACGCAAGCCTTGCAACACTTTTTACCTTGCGATCTAACACCATGACCCATGAAGGAATTTTCCCTAAGTGTCCTTATTCTGCACATGTCTCCTTTCTCTAAGTATCAGTATGTTCCATGCACTTGGAACTAGTTGTTTTTCCCATGACACTCGTTGTTCCTTTGTAACGTAGCATTCTTTTATTCTTTTTCAAGCTTGTTAAAAAATTGAAAAAGACAAAAATATCAAACATTCCAAAAAGAGGGGACTAGATATACATTCTCTTTTATTCGGAAGTAAGATAGTCACCCTTGGACAAAGCACATCATTATGTTTGTTCGCCAAGAATTGGGATCTAGTATGACCTTAGGAAGCTATTCTCGCTACATAGAGTTGTGTCCTCCTCCATTTGGTTACTTTTCCAAACATATGGAGAGTTTGCGGTGCCTCCTGCATGACAGACTTATGTCAATGTTATGCTGCCTGAGTCTCGTCATTTTTTTGTGCTTTTTTTCCAAGGGAAGTTTTATCCAACCCAAGTCGGCTATTTTGTATTTTTTCTCTTGACTTTCATGAGTCGGCCATCTCGAGAGTCTAGTCAAGTTTGGATTCAAAATCGCTAAAGTTTTGTGCCTGATGATCGAGATCCTCTGGTATTTTCCCGAAGGCATGTCGAATACCTTAGAGTAGTGAGTATTACACTCCTATTGTACTCCTACATGAGTTGTTGAAGATCTTGAAGTTGTTGCTCTAACTATGAAGTCCTCATCTCCAACCATAGGCGTCAATGCTTCTTGAAGATGCATATTATATTGTACTTAAATATCATTAAATGATTTTAAGGTGTGGATCCGTTGTGTATTTCTAGTGGCTACACTTTATATAGACATTTCTATGTCATGGATATGCAGTGTACTTGATTGGCATCCATGATTAGTTCATCCCAAGCATGGGTATGCCTGCCTCGGAGAGATTATTATTATTTTGTAGATGGCACGCTCTTAAACTCTGCTCCCGGGCTCACTCAACTCCATGCCTTCCCACTGGTAAATATATTGTAATGTAATTCAGACATCAGTTGCTCTTCTGACCTCACACATTAGGGGGCATCTTTTATAGTCCAAAAATGTCCAACCTATGCATACATGGCATTGGCCTTTCCACTTATACAATTTTCCAAATTATTGTTGAGGATCCTTCTTAAAAAACCATTTTTTGGAACATGTACACACCCTGGTGAGATAATGCCCATGTACACACACTAGCTGCGTACTAGACAACCTGCATACATACACGAGCGACATGCTAGAAAACCCACGTTTACCTCCAAAAGTTGCAAAAATATATATAATTGCAAGGAATTCGACAGAGTTTACGAGCTATCGAGGGTTTCTCAACCATTTTACCCATTGTAGAGCATCCCCAAACCGAATAACCATATTTTTCTCATATAAAAAGAGGTCTCGGGGTCCCATTTACATCATCAAGCAAGAGAACAAAGAAACTCTACAAAAATCCCTTCCCCTTCTAGCTCAAGTTTTGCAGCCCTTTCTGAGATTTGGCCTTAGCATTCCCCTCCAACCCTTTCTCCTTATACAACCCTTTCCCTTTTCCCAAAAATATCAGTTGGTTGTGAGAGGTCGCATGGGAATGATGCACTTGGAGCAACAATAAGAGGAGCATGGACCTGGTTCATAGAGCGTTTACCGATAAGAAGGTTGTAATCTTTCTAATCTTCATTTTGAATAAAATAGTTATGTTTTGTCCCAATACATTGCGTCTTTATATCTTTATTGATTAATGCATCTATGCTTATATCTGAATATTGAAAGTAACAAGTAGATATTGTATGTTTGTAGCATTGTTTGCATAAGTGTTCTTGCAGGTCATCTTTGGGAGGAGACTCACAGCCTAGGAAGCTACAAAGGTGAAGGAAGTCTACATTGAACATTAGGATCAGAGGTACACCTACTAGTCTTCCTTCTTCTCTTTTGTCTTTTAGTTTAGATAGTTTTGGGGTAACTTAGGAATAGAATTGTCTTTTAAGGGAAGTCAGTGCTCTGCATGTACCTCAACCCAGTATAGTAATAGGGGGATTTTCCCTGCTAGCACACCTTCGCCCAATGATCAACATTACCATGAAGTCCCCTCTTTATATGAAAGAAAGATATGCGATCAAAACTGGAGATTGATATTTTGATCCTCGATATGAGGGAGATCAAGGATTTTCTCCCCAATGCAGCATGAGTAACCATGGCTCGAATTATCAACATTGAGTCCCCCATAACTATTAAATGTTTTATCCCTGCTTCCTTTGCAATGCACAAACCCATCCATAACGATTTGACCTCAGCAAGATTATTTTTTATATTTCCAAGCCTCCTAGATCATGAAGACTCCCCCCCACACCCACCACCTTTGAAGGAATTATAGACCATTGGAAATTTCATATTGTTTGAAAAAAAATTGTCATTAATAGTTTTTGTTGGATATGTGTTATATTCTTTGCACGACAAGAACTAGTGTCTACATTACACTGAGCATGCAAGGGGGGTAAGATGGGGCGCTGCTAGGCCCCCCCTTGGGGTGTTGTAGGGAGGACGGGGGCAGTGCCCCCCGAAAACAATTTCCTTGATTTTTGTGTCCATTTTTAGGCGGTTTTTTAGCACATGGTTTTTCGCTGATGGTTTTCTATTTTTGGTTAAGGAATTAGGGTTGTTGACCAATCCAGGTCATTGGATTATGGTTTTGGATGTCGTTGGATCCTATATTTATATTTTATTGTAAACAATGTATGATGTGAATGAAGATAAAATATAAATCTCTGTGTAATGTGTGTATTTTCCATTATATATTTTTTGTTCTTTTATTGAAAATTTGTTTGCAGTAAAATATTGTACAAGGTTAAATCTACATTTGGGATAAGAGAGATTATTGGCTTTAGGGGGATGCCTTTGTGGTTAGGGGTTTGGCTCAAGACTCTGATAAGACTTGTTACAATGGGAGATCTGTGGTATTGATTTTTTAGGTGAAAATAAATGGCGAGCATTTCGAAAGTGGAGATCGAGAAGTTTAATGGGCAAAGTTTTGAGTGTTGGAAGCTCAAGATGGAAGATCTAGTGGTGGAAAAAGATCAGTGGATCGTGGTGGATCCAAGTACTTCACCTACAGGAACTTCAATAGATGACTGGAAAAAGTTGGATCGGAAGGTGAAGAGTACAATCCGACTGTGTCTCTCCGATTCAGTATTATTGAATGTGTCAGAAGAAGCTATGACCAAGGATTTATGGGATAAGTTGGGGAATTTGTATCAGTCTAAGTCCCTAGTAAATAAACTATTCCTGAGAAATAAGTTGTATAACCTGAGGATGAGAGATGGAGACTTGGTGGAAGAGCATTTAAACGCCTTCAATACTATGGTAAGTCAGTTAGTATCTGTTAAGACTAAAATTTCAGATGAAGATAAGTGTATCAATTTACTGTGCTCTTTACCAGACTTGTGGGATAGGTTGGTTGTGGCCATAGGTAGTAATACAACTTCCTTGAAGATTGATGAAGTGGTCTCATCCTTGTTGTCAGAGCAGATGAGACGAAAGAACATGGAAGGATAGAGTACATATGCATTATTTTCAAGAGGACACTCCCAGGAAAGAAATAAATCTAAGTTCTCAAGTGGGAGATCTAAGTCTAAGTTTATATCTAAATCTCCCAGAAAGTTTGTAAAGGTATGTTGGAGATGTGGAAAGGAAGGGCATTACAAGAAGCAGTGTAGATCCAAAGTTGAGAAAAAGAAGGGATCTGAAGAAGCACTTTCTACAGAAGAAAAGACCTCCAAGGAAGAAGGAGGGGATGTGTACTTGGCTTCTTCAAGCACACATGTAGATCATGAGGCATGGTTAGTTGACTTCGGTGCATCATTTCATATGAATCCCCACAGGGAGTGGTTCTGTGAATATGAAAGGTATGATGGAGGTAGTGTTTTCCTAGGTGATAACTTTACAACCAGAATCATAGAACGAGGAAAAGTCAAGTGAAGCCTCATAGATGAAAGGATTATAACACTTCCTGGTGTTCTGCACATCCCAGGATTGGCCAAAAATTTGATTTTTGTAAGCAAAATGGATGATGGAGTGTAAAAACGGTATTTAAAAAAGAAACATGCACGATGGTTTGAGGAGCAATGAAGTTGTTGAAGGGAGTTATGATTGGAACTCCGTATAAGTTGCAAGGAAGCACTATTAGTGATGGGTGTAATAGTTTCATTGTTCCTGATATTGGAGTAGAAGAAGAAAAAACTTCTACAGTCTCTGGAGAAAAGGTTATGATGTGGCATCAAAGACTGGAGCATATTGAAGAGAAGGGTCTTTGGCTACTACATGGTAAAGGTATGGTTGAAGGTATGTCTTACTGCTCTCTGGATTTTAATTTATGTGAACATTGTGTATATGGAAAGTAGAATCGGGTAAGATTACCCTCTGGTGCAACGAGGGCAAAATAAATTTTACAGCCAGTGCACAATGATGTGTTTGGACTTGTGTCAGTTACATCATTGGGAAAATCTACGTACTATGTCTCATTTATAGATGACTTCTCTAGGAATACTTGGATATATTTCCTCATGAATAAATATGAAGTCTTTAACAAGTTTAAAGAGTTTAAGGCTCTTGTTGAGAATCAAACAGAGAAAATAATTAAGGTCTTGAGGACAGATAATGGTGGAGAATTCTGTGAGAATGAATTTGAATAATTATGTAAGAAGTGTAGTATAGAAAGTCAGAAAAATACTCCATATAATACACCTCAACAGAATGGAGTTGCAGAAAGGATGAACATGACACTGATGGAAAAAACAAGGTGCATGCTCAGTGGTGTCGAGTTAGGGAAATAATTATGGGCAGAGGTAGTGGGTACTGCATGTTACCTGGTCAACAAATAACCCTCATCAACATTGAATGACAAGACTCCACAAGAGGTATGGACTGGTAAGAAACCTTCTCTCACACATCTCAAGGCATTTGACTGTGAGGCCTATGTTCATGTTCCAAAGGAAAACATGAGTAAGCTAGATAAAAAGGTTGAAAAGTGTATATTTATTGGGTATAAATATGGTCTCAAAGGTTATAAACTTTGGAACCTAGAAACTAAGAAGGTTGTGTATAGACGAGATGTGGTATTTAGAGAAATGAAGGGTGTTTTCAAACAGGAAGTCCTACCAAGTAAGGAAGAACCAAAGAAAATAGAGTTTGAGTCAAAGGATGATCAATCAGACTCTACAAAAGAACATGAATCAGAAGAAGAAGATCCTCATACTCCAGTATTGAGGAGATCGATGCCGGAAAAAAGGCTACTAGAAAGCTATACTCCATCTAATTTCTATTTAAATTTTGCTTTGTCTATTACTGATGATGATCCTAGAACTGTTAGGGAGGCAGTGGATCCAGAGGATGAAAAACTCTGGAAAAAGGCCATGGTTGAAGAAATGGCAACCTTGTATAAGACTGAGGCTTGGGATCTAGTGGAGTTTCCAACTGGAAGAAATCCCATTGGCAGCAAATGGGTATTTAAAAAGAAGTTGAATGTAGAAGGCAAAGTAGAGAAATATAAAGCTCGGTTAGTAGCAAAGGGTTATTCCCAGGTGAAGGGAATTGATTTTGGTAAGATTTTTTCTCATGTTTCCAAGTTAACTTCTATTATATTTATGTTATCTATTGATGCGGCATTTGATATTGAAGTAGAATAGATGGATGAGAAGACAACATTCCTACATGGGGATCTAGAAGAAGAAATCTATATTCAACAACCAGCAGGCTTTGTTGTGAAGGGAAGGAAAGAGCTGGTATGCAAGCTGAAAAAGTCCCTGTATGGTTTAAAACAATTACCAAGGATGTGGTATCAAAATTTTGATACTTATATGTTGGGACTTGGCTTCACAAGAAGCAAAGAGGATCATTGTATGT
>SNQJ01S0095762.1:21336-31749 GCA_010110895.2 Picea sitchensis
CAATCACCTTCGACTCTCCCACACATCCTTCATACTCAATTATCCTGGAGTTGCGAAGCTCCGAAGTGGCCCCACTTATGCATGTTTCCACATTATTTAATATTTAAAAATGGTTGGCTTAATTCACCTATAACCATTTTAATAAATATTAATATAATATTATATATTATATTATTCCTCTTGAAATTCCCACCTAGGTTTAAACAATATCTAATGTTACATTTAATATTTAATATTATAATGAAGGAAAGGATATTTGGGTCCACGCCTTCGGCTCCTCTATGCAATTCTTCATTCTCATATAACCTGGAGTCCTGAAGTTCCAAAGGAGACCCACTTGTACTACATTGTGATTTAAATGCAATGTATTATAGTAATAAGGGTGTATTATAAGAAATGCACATTAAATACAATAATATAATTAATTATATTTATTATATATGCAACCTTATACAAGGAAAGGAAGGGGGGTTTGGGTATTCGACGACTTTGGCTAGTGGAATCCCATCACCCAAACATCCTGAAGTCTTGGAGCTCCGAACTCCCGGAGTTCCAAAGACTACAAGAAGGTTAAAGCATTTAGTCGCGGTTTATTCCCTATTCTATTTGGTCTCAGGTCTTTTACACTCCAGGGGCTTTAACCTGCATTTTCAGAATAATAAAAATAATATTAATAATAATAATCATAATCATATGTATATACTCATATATACATATATTTCCATTGTTTTACTCAGTTTTGTTACTTGGACAATTTAAAGGAAAATTATTTTTCTTTTACAAAAAACTAAAGAAAGGAAAAATATAGTTTTCCAGGGTTTATAAAGAGATTTAATAAAAGTTTATATTCCAAGGAAATTTCTTCATCCTTGAAATTAAAATATAATCACAATCTCTCCCTTCTAGTGGGTAAATGAGTAAAACTTCATTTCCTTATTACTGTGCTTTACTACTCTTACTAAATTTAAGAACACTGGACTTAATACAAATATTTACCTCCACAGTAAATTCGGTGTTTCTACCAGGGTTTACTGCCCACTAAAATTTAAGGGGATTCTTTCCAAATTTAGGATATTTAACACAATTTAAACATAAATGTTTATTTTCCCTAAATGGAATTTTGAGAACTTTTGTATTTTATTTCATTTAGACCAATTTCATGTTTATGTCCTAATTATTTTTCCTCAATAATTATTTATAAGGACTTTTAATGTTTTCCCGTAATTGAGATTATTTCCTAAAGTCCACACAGAGCTCATATCTTCTAACTTTTCTGGCAAGGTATTTGAGGACATACTAAAATGGAGCACTATTACGCAGAAAAATCAATCTTTCTTCTTTTAGAGGTGTTATAGATATTTTTAACTGTTCAGTCATCAATCCCCATGCATGCCAGAAATATTATTTTATCCTACATATAGTCAAGAGATAAGAAATTAAATCAAAAGAGCTTCAGCTGAGACATTCTCTTTATTCTGCTTAAATTTCTCAAGCCACTTTTGTCAGAAATTAAACTTACACAGTTCTAAAACATAATATAAAATTTTCTCTGATCTAAACACTATAGAGATTTAACCAAATATACTTATCTAGAAACCAGATAGTGATGCAATCGTTGAAAGGGCTTCCCTTTTCCACCCAACCGTAGGCATAACAACTCCTGGAAGGATTTACCGCTGGCCACCCCCTAGCTAGATCATGATACTTTGAGAGAGACTCTTCCTTCTATTCAACAACATCCAGGGACGGAGGCCACTCTCCTCCTCCCACGAGAACTTGGCAAATTGATTTTCTCTCCACCAAGCAAGGGGGTCAACAATGATTGCTTCCTCAGTCACTCATCTTCTTGCAACCTCGTTTATCAGCTTGGACTGAAAATGCTGCCGAACAAATTCTTGTACCCAGAACAAATTTGTTTTTCAGTTCTCTTCAGAACCAGATAGCTTCACATGCTCTCCCTTTTTTAGAAAATGGTCCCCCGACTCATATTTTTGCCTCCTCTCTTCTGCCCACAAATTTCCTTTCTTTTCTTTCCTTCCTCATCAAGATTTCGTGCGTCCAAATCCCAATTTCCTAGGTCATGTCATGAATTTTTCAGATGGGTACTCTGCCCATCTCCTCATTGATTCTTGAGGAGGACTTTCCAACTACCAGCTTGATTGGTAATTTACTTCTCTGGCTTAGAGGACTATTCTAGGTCTGAATAATTTAATTCCAACAGAGTACTGGTCTGGTAGGGGTCATCTCAAACATTGTTGGTTCCCCTCACCATCTCTCTCATGCATCATGATCTACCTTGACAAACCCCTTCACCAGTTATGCAACACTTTCCATTTTATTTAGTAACATAAATATATACATTACCTTTTATAATAAAAAGGTTCATCAATTCCAACATCCACACATATTCAGTTTGCCCATAGTCTTTTAGCAGGTTATACTTATATTTACAAGTTGGGGGAAACAATGATATTACATTAAGGTAAACCATACTAATACCGGAAGTGCATTAAATGCATTGAGAATCATGGTACATTTATATATTCACAATTTTCTTGTGTATACGTACAACATCTTACGCATCTCCCCATTGACCACACATCATACAGGGTACACATCACATATGTTAGGTAGTTGCGTAGTAGGTGTCATGTTGCTCACGCAAAACAACATTGGGCATTGATGGACATAAATTAGATTCTTCATGCAAAACAAGAGTGGGCATGGATGGACATTAATAAATGTTTTGGATGTCATAATAATCAAAATGTTGTTATTGAAAATGAAGTGGTGTTCATATGCTCATAAATATATCCCATCATACTCGTGATTTAAATGATTATGGTTGGCATTTATGTATTAGAGATATGGTCCTTTTTTTATAGGGTATAGTACATCAATGTATATGGACACTATAATGTTGAGTATCAATGTGTTATGGAAGTGTTATAATTAAATATATGCACGAAACAATATGGTTGGAGTACAATATAGGGATAGGGCTACCTCCTTTGTAGTTTCATGTGTATGACAAATTATCTTTACAATTGAAGAAGTTAGATAAATATAGTCCATTTTATGTTGAAGCTATAGAGGATTTATGCATTTGGATGTGATCATCCCTAGCAAGGAGCAAGGTGGTGTGTTGATATGTATAGGCACTACAATGTTGATGTAGCAATACTATTGGCATCAGTTTGTCACATTGGCAATATAGTGTGACCCCTACACGAGACTACATGCCTTGTAGAGATATATCATATAGATGGGGCTATCTCCCATCAAGCACCACACATATAATAGAATATATCTATCCTTGAGTGGAATAAGGTAAATATACTCCATTGTTCATTGAAGTTGTAGGGATTTACTTATTAGGGGTATGATTGTCCCTAACAAAGCAATACATTGGCATGTATAGGTACTATTACGTCAACATAACAATACAACATTCATCAACGTGTCATACTGACATTATAGCTTGACTCATATGTGAGACAATGCATCCTACAAGCTATACATCCAACATGTGATATGGTGAACTATATTTATAAGAATGAAATACTATTCATTTCCAATGTTTACATCTCCAACTAGTGAATGTAGAAAGCACCTTTAATTTGTCCTATCATGCACCAGAGGAGCATTAGATTTGATCCCATGGGATGCTATCTCCATTGAGCATTCACATGGGATTTGATCCTTTTGACATCTTTATAATATTGATATTGGTGCAAATTCCACCTGGAATGATTTAAACAAAGAGATCTTCCATACACATTCCACCTTTAACGTTTTCTATATAACTGGAATAATACTCGTTCTCAAAGGTTATGTCTCAATGACATCAATTAAAATAATGCTCTAGATTTTGAATGATTTAAACAAAGACACCTTCCATACAAATTCCATCTTGATTGATTTAAACAAAGAGACCTTACATACACATTCCACCTTTTATTTTTTTCTACACAATTGGAATAATACTCGTTCTCAAAAGTTATGTCTCAATCACATTAATTGAAATAAAAACCTAGAATCATAGATTTTGAATGATTTAAACAAAGAGAGCTTCCAATTCCACCTTGAATAATGTAAACAAAAAGACCTTTCATGGGCATTCCACCTTTTACTTTTTCTACATAATTAAAATAATATTCATTTTCAAAGGTTATGTCTATCACATCAATTGAAATAAAGCCTTAGATCCTAGATTTTTAATGATTTAAATAAAAAGACTTTTCATGCAAATTCCACCTTGAATGGTTTAAACAAAGAAACCTTTCATAGAAATTTCACGTTTTACTTTTTCTAATAATTCTCATCATTCTAGAAGAAGATTATGTCTCAATCACATAAATTAAAATAAAACCCTAGATTTTGAATGATTTAAACAAAAAAAAAAACCTTCCATGCAAATTCCACTTGAAATAATTTAAACAAATTGACCTTCCATGCACATTCCACCTTTTACTTTTTTAACATAATTGGAATAATACTCATTCTCGAAGGTGATGGTGATGTCTTACTTTTTTTTTTTCCAGGAAAAAAAATTACTCGAATTATATTAAATATATAATTCATTTACCATTGCAGGCCCTGTCGGGCTGTGACCAATGTTTACAATGGATAATATTCGTCCAATGACCAACGACCGATAACACACCAATGAAAATACCAACTAACGCCAGGATAGATACATAGCCGGACAGTGAAATGGGCAATCCAGGGCTGTGCGGGTGTTGTGATCTTAAGCTGCTGTCGCCATGGAGACCGATGTATGCTCTGCCAGAGTGTGGATCGCCCAAAGCATGTTAAATCAACTCACTGATTATTCCTGTCTAACTGTCCAGCGAGCAATGGAACTGTAACTCTCCTGTGTTTGCCAGAAAATCGATGATGGGAGAGAGTAATCAGCTCTGCCAGTGGGGGAACACCGGATATATAGCTCTAGACACACAGTCTATGTCAAAAATCCATCCTGGAGAGCTTGTGTTGGAAACAGGGCAATCACCCTGCGCTTTCAAACATATTAATGTTGGTGATGGGGCTATCCTGGCCATCTTCGCAATGATAGATGGATAGTCTCCCCACCACCCCTCGGAGCGCTTTTTTGGAGAGGACATCAGCTTCCTGGTTGAGAGTCCTGGGAATGTGTTGGATCTTTATATGCTTGAAAGTCTTTAAGAGTGTCTTTGTTCTGTCCTTCCAGCCTTCAATCTGAACAGAATGGAGCAAGCTCTTGTTGTTAATCCAGTCGATTATGATGCGAGAGTCTCCCAGAACATGCAGAAAATCTAGTGACCAATGAGAGGCGAGAGCAAGGGCAGTCCATAATCCTAGAAGTTCCGCTTTTGTATTCGAGCCCCCACCACAGTTCAAGTGCCACTTTGTAATTCTCTTCTGATGTGATTTGAAGAAGCCCCCTGCCCCACAACAAATGCCATTAGAAGTAGCAGCTCCATCGAAGCACGCCAGCGAGTAACCTTCAGTCCGATGTATCACACAACTCTTGGGAGTAAATGTCTTGAGAGTAGAGGGAAGCCAATGAAAGAAGGCCCAAACTCGGTGGGCAACCGCCTGTATGGAAGGAGAGTGACCGTCGANAGATTGATCGTCGAAGATCACTCTATTCCTTTCTTTCCAAATCTGCCAGCTGATGTGTACAGCTAGGCTCGGGGGGTTCGACTTTTGAGTTATCCAATTACCAAGACAAGCCGTGAATGTAGGACCACTCCAATGCACCGGTTTTGAGAGTATCTTTGACATGAGCTGCCAAACCTCCTTTACAAATGTGCAGTGAACCAATAGATGGTGTACATCCTCAGCCTCGTGCTTGCAAAAGGGGCAACAGCCAGGGCCCTCCCAGCCTCTATGCCGAAGAGCCTCCCAGGTGAGAAGTTTCTGTTTTCCGGCCAGCCAGGTAAATATCTTTAATTTGAGAGGTACCTGCCAATTCCAGATTTGTCTAGTCCACGAGAAGTCCACCTCCAGGCACATCTGTTGCAGGAAGGCAATATAAATATTTTTGACTGAGAGGGAGCCCGTAGCATCCCCCCCAGCCCAAAGCAAAATATCAGGTTGTTCAGTGAGAGTGATCCCGGCTCCTTTGAGGGCTGAAGTAAATCTGTTCCATTCAGATGCCAGTGGATCTTCAAGTGACAAGGCAGCACTGTCCAGCCAGTCGGTCAGTAGAGAAGGGGCAGCAATCGATCTCTTAAACTGTGCCAGATATTTAAAGTCCTTCACCTCCAGTCGCGCGCGCAGCATTGGTGTGAGGATGGATTGGTCACCCAGACCAAGTATCTTGTCCCTGCCAATATGAATGTTGGTTCCTGAACCAGGCTTCCACCTTAGCCAGTGGAGAATGACTTTGGAGGACCCGGCCAATCCTTTCCAGTAAGTAGAGGCCCAAGGCTGTATGAGAGTCGGCTTTCTAATCCAGCTGGTTAAGGAGAGGGAACCCATGTATTTGGCTTTGATAAGTTGGCTCCAGATACTATTCACAGAGAGTGCTCTCCAAAAGGAGCAAGCCAAGAGTGCAGAGTTGAAGAGAGGGAGAATCTTAAGCCCCCATCCCCCTGCTGTACGAGGCTTGGACAGTTCTTGCCAATTGCAGAGGTGGAATCTGTGTTTTCCCACTTGGTCATTCCATAAGAAGTTGAAAGTCAATCTCCGGAGAGTCAAAATAATCTTTGCTGGAATCCGTTCCAGTGACATCCAGTACACCGCTAGGCCTTCCAAAACCGACTTGACCAATATGTAGCGGCCCCCAATAGATAGCCACTTATTGCACCAGAAGTCTATCTTTTTTTTGTAGAGTGTCACGAGCCAAAGCCAATCGCTTGGAGAGGAAGGTCCCGGCTTAAGATGGTAGCCAAGATAGGTGAAGCCTTCACTAAGATTAATAAAAGGGAGTGGAATGATGTCCTTTAGCTGCTGCAGTTCTGTTTCAGTAATCCCCCAAAAGTGAACAGTAGATTTTGCGAGATTTAGTGACAGTCCCGAGGCTAGACTGAACAATTGCAGAGTTTCCATAATGACGAGCCATTCGCCCGGTTCTGCTCTCAAGAGGATGAGCACATCATCACAAAACATGAGATGGACAAGCTTGAAGAGATTTGTGAAGTTTATGCCCACCAGTTTCTGTTCCTCAACTCTCTTGGCAAGTAGTTGGCTGAGTCCTTGCATAATTAAGATGAAGAGGAAGGGTGAAAGGGGGCATCCTTGACGAAGGCCCCTTTCACACTTGATAAAGCTAGAAGGCTCGCCATTTATTAGTACACCGATGTTTGCAGTTGTGACGCAAGAAAGGATCCAATTGCAGAACTTTTCCTCGAACCCCACAGAAAAAAGGATGAGTCTAAGGAAATCCCAGTCGATATGGTCGAAGGCTTTATGAATATCAAGCTTCAAAACTAGCGCTTTTATATTTTTGTGTTTGATGCTATGTAAGCATTCATGGGCCGTTGCAATCGCGTCTTGAATCCTCCGGCCTTTTAAAAAACCTAGCTGCTCCGCTGAAATATATCGTTGAAGGAGAGGTTTCAATCTTTCAGAAATCACTTTTGAAGTAATCTTGTACACGAGATTACAGAGTGATATAGGTCGGAAGTCGCTGAAGGTCTGTGTTTGTGGCTGTTTCGGAATTAATACCAGAAAAGTGGAATTGATGCACCCTATAATCTTACCTGTGATTCGCGAATCCTCAATCATTAGGCGAAGGTCTTCTCCCACCAGGTTGAAGAAATGGAGAAAAAACTCAGACGTCCAACCGTCTGGCCCAGGGCTGCGTTCCTTCTTGAGCTTTTGAAGAATAGACTTGATCTCCGCCAGGGAAACAGGGGCATAGAGGGAGGCAGCTTCCTCTGTTGAAACCATCTTGGGGAATAGACCAGCCGTGTACCCCTTTTCCTGAAAATTTTGGCTGTTTGGGGCGCTGTAAAGATGCTTGAAGTGGTCGGCCGCTGCAGTCTTAATCGCCTCCTGACCCCGAATAACTTCACCCCCTGCATTCTTAATGGACCAGATACTCTTCCTGTGTTTATTAAAACTAGCAACTTTGTGAAAATATTTTGTATTTGCGTCTCCGAGCTTAAGCCATGTTGCTCTGCTGCGGAGCCGCCACGTTTGTTCTAGTGAAGAGAGGATCGAGTTCCTGTTTGTTTCCAGCGAGCGTAGCCTGTTGGCCTCCCCGGGACTTAAGACTGTAGTGGCCGCCTTTTGGATGGCTCGTTTAATCCCACTCTCCAGCAGGATCAGTCGGGCCTATTCCGCTTTGTTTCTAGCAAGTAGCCACGATTTGGTGGAGGTTTTCAATGTTTTCAGCTTCCATGCAAGACGACGCTGTGGATTTGATTCAGATTCAAAACATGGATCGCTCCATACGGTGTTGACCAATGCATTGAAGTCTGTTTCATAGTTCCAATTGTAATTAAACTTGAAGGGGGTCGAGTAAAAACGGTCAGTGGGACGAAGCTGTAGTAGAACAGGTGCGTGGTCGGACAGGTAGGGGTGTTCCACCCATGAAGTCGGATAAGTGGAAGATGTCAAGTACTCCGCTGCTACAAAAAACCTGTCTAATCTTCTGGCAATGGCTGCTGCCCCCACTCTGCCATTCCTCCAAGTGGGGACAAGCTGGTCTGGGAGGATATCGGTCAACTTGTTGGTGGCAAAAATATCCCTGTAAAAAGCCTCTGTAGCCCCCGGCGCGTAGCAACCCCCCCAGTTCTCGGTAGCAGCGAGAATTATGTTGAGATCACCGCCAATGATGAGGGAAGGAATGGCAAGTAAACCACTATCTGCCAGAGCCGACCAGAATCGCTTGCGATCAGAGCAGGGGCCATAGAGATTGAGGAACGCTACTTATATCTTACTTATATCAATTGAAATAAAACCCTGGATTTTATATAACATACGACATGCCTTTGATTACACATTAGTTCACCTACCATGGTTGCACGCAATGCTACATTTGTTGTACAATGTTACTCAGAGTTTGCTATATAACCTCAACAGTGGTCAATTGGCATGGCAAAGTGTAATTTTCGAGATCAAACATGTGCACAAGACGTGAAGATTGTTCCATGTAGTAGTTTTGTAAACAATTGTTGACATGTATCAGCCACAATATACTATAGAGGGACTTATGCAGACTTGTTAAATTATCAAATCTCTAAATCTCTTCACCTCAACCTATTTATTTATTAAAGTAAATTCAAATACTAACATGATCTCTTCTCGTCACTAAGGTTATATATGTGAGAGGTAAATTGTCATCATTCATTATTAAACATTGGTCTTGTTTAATATTATTTATTAAAAACAAGTTATTAAAAACATTTAATATTACATGATAAATATTAATATTTTAATATTTTAAAATAACAATTTATTGTTTTGCCATCACACTGAGTGTATTGAGGACACCATCTTACTATCCCTGGTATCCCTGGTTTTTTAATACGTATTTTATGTTATATTCAATAGACACTAGTCATTAAGCAAAGACATGCATTTTATTACAAATCATTGTAAACTTTTAAAGATATAATATGATGTTTGAGGTTTACTTATGTGAATTAGATTTTTATGTCAATAATGTATAAATTTAATGTTTTAATGTAATGCTTAATTTATTTTTTTTAATTAGAGGGTTCGGATAAAGTATAAAAAATATAAAATTTTTAAAGATATAATATGATGTTTTAGGTTTACTTATGTGAATTAGACGTTTATGTAAATAATGTATATTGTTTAATAATATATATTGTTTAATTTAGTGTTTTAATGTAATGCTTAATTTATTGTTTTATTAGAGGGTTTTGATAGGGTATAAAAATAAATAAAAAGCAATGTATATTGGGATCATGTTATTATGAATTATTATTATTTTTTTATGTTATATTCAATAAAGATTAGTCATTAAGCAAAGATATGCATTTTATCACAAATTATAGTAAAATTTCAAAAATATATTTTATGTTATATTCAATAGAGATTAGCCATTAACAACGAGATGCATTTTACCCCAAATTATAGTAAAATTAAAAAAATATAATATGATGTCATAGAAAAATTTTAATAATATATTTGATTTAGTATTTTAATGTAATGCTTAATTTATTGTTTTATTAGAAGGTTGGATAGGGTATAAAAAATATAAGAAGCAATTTCTCTTGTGTTTATACATTTTCTAATCTCTTAACAAAAAAAATTGTACAATTTTTTCATTCAAACTTTTTGAAAGAAAAAAAAAACATTTTAGAATATTAAAATAGATTACAAGAAAATTATTGTTTTATGATTTTTATTAAACTTTTTAGTGATTTAGACTTTTTAAAATCATAAGCATAAAATTCAAACATATGTCAATCCATCATAAATTTAATTATTTAATTACATAATCCATCA
>SNQJ01S0095763.1:1160-27647 GCA_010110895.2 Picea sitchensis
ATCTACATTTGATTTGATGAGAGATGATTCATCAAATATTATATCTCTGTTAATGGTGATCTTCTGGGCTGTAGGATCCAACAACCTGTACCCCTTAATACCATCACCATATCCAACAAAGATAAGCCTTTTTTATTTTGGATATAATTTAGAACGTTGATGTTTCGGAATTAGAGCATAGGCTTCACAACCAAAAACTTTAAGATTAGAATAATTACAAGGGTGACATGTCCATACCTTTTTAGGAATTTTTCATTCTATTGTTTTTTATGTTCATTGATTCACTAGATAACAAGTTGTAGATACAACTTCTACCCACATTTTCTGCTAGAAGTTGGCAATACTCAGCATACTCCTTGCTCTCTCTAGAAGAGTCTTGTTCATGCGTTCAACAACTTTGTTTTGCTAAGGCATATAGGCAGTGATTTTATGCCTATCGATCCCAAATTCCTTGAAATAATTCTAAAACTCCATTGAAATAAATTCACCACCATTATAGGTTCTTAAACATTTAATGGATCTACCATTTCTCTTTTCCACTAAAGCTCCAAACTACTTGAAAACTGAAAATACATCATCTTTACTCTTCAACATATAGACCCAAACCTTCCTAGAGAAATAATCTATAAAAGTTACAAAATATGATGATCCTCCATATGAAATAGTAGGGGATGGCCCCCAAACATCAGAATGAACATAATCAAGGATTCCCTTACTGGTGTGTCTTCCAGTTTTAAATCTTTGCCTATTCTGTTTTCCATAAATATAGTGCTTGCATAAATATAACTTTAAAGACTTTAGACTAGGAAGAAATTTGTGATTAGATAATACCTTCAATCTTTATTCTCTCATATGGCCCAATCGTTGATGCCACAGTCGAACATAATCACTGTCTTTCTCAGATACCGTTGTCGCATGATCTGACTTAGTTTTCCCTTCTAAGAGAAGCAGGTTACCAATCTTCTTTTCTTTCATAACCAGTAGGATTCCTTTGTAGACATTCATAACTCCACCTTGAACAATACTCTTGTAACCTCCTGTGTCTAAGACTCCCAAAGATATTAGGTTCTTCCTAAGATCGGGTACATGTCTTACATCAGTTAATATTTTAACAATTCCATCAAACATCTTAATTTGAATGCTACCAATTCACACAACTTTAAACGAGATATCATTTCCCATGTAAACAATTCCATCATCTATAGACTGATAAGTAATAAACCAGTGTCTATGAAGACACATCTGGTTTGAAGCACCAGATATTAATAACCATTGTTGATCATGATGTGAATCAATACTAATTGATAAAACTTCATCAGTCATACCTGAACCTATTATTGAACTTGTTTCAGTTGCATTTGCTTCCTTCGTCTCTTTTGGAGGGTATTCTTTGGAGGCTTGTTGTCACTTCCAACAGTCCTTCTTCAGGTGTCCATATTTTCCACAAAGCCAGCACTTAAGATTTCTCTTTCTGCCCTTCGAATTTGACCAAGAGAAATCCCTCTAACCGTGTTCTCTTTCCTTAGGTCTGCCTTTGACCATCATCTCCTCATATGTAGAGGTTTCTAGATTGGATTTCTTCCTTTTTTCCTCAGACAATAAATCTCCAACAATATCATCAAACTCAATACTTTCTGTTGAACTGAAACTAATAGAGGTAACAAAGTGATCCCATGACGCGGGCATAGAACAAAATAATGTAATTTCCTTATCTTCAGATTCGAATTTCACACCCATGCTAGTCAACTGAACTAAGAGAGTATTAAAAGTATTTAAATGATCATTTATCTTTGTACCTTCCTTCATGTGCAAACTGTACAATTGTCTTTTCAGGAAGATCTTGTTCGTCAAGGATTTCTTCATGTACATGCTTTCTAGCTTCATCCACAAACTGGTTGTTGTCTTCTCTGAGACAATATTGAACAGAACATCATCGACCAAACACAGGCATATGGCACTCAGTTCTCTCGCATACATCTCATCCAAGTCATCATCTATTATGGTCGTGGGTTTCTTTTCTTTTCCCAAAAGCACCTTCACCACACCTTGTTGCACAAGCAGATTGTGCATCTTAACCTTCCAAATCTCAAAATTGTTCTTGTCATTGAACTTCTCAATTTCAAACTTAGCACTCTACGTCTTTTCCATTAAAGGAAACATTCCTAAAAACACCACTATCTTGTAATAACCAAGCCTTTATATGGAGGAATTATATTACTCAATGTTGAATAATAATTTTAAAAAGGTTTAATCCAAAAGAACCTTTTAATAATATATAAAAAAGGTTTAATAAAAAATCTTTTATTAAAAAAAGAGTCACCTTTTTAAAAAATTCACCACTTGAATTTAAGCATTAAATATAATATGCATATAATACTTTTATAGAATCCTCCACCCGTTTATAAAACAAATATCATACTTTAAACCCCTTTAAAAAACCATACCTTAAAATTTTTGAAAGGGAAAAGTCATACGAGTGAGATCAGCACTCATTGGACCATTTAAGGGGAGAGCTAGTTTGATGGGGGAGCGCTCCTTGAGTGTGGAGGGGGGAGTGATAGCATTCCTTGACTATGAATGGTTGTGCATCGATGCTTCCTTTATGCAGCTAGCTTGGCACCGATGGAAAATAGCGTAAGTCACCACCACATCGGTGCTCCCATCTAGCAGGGTGCCCAGCCCTGATGCCAAAAACAGTGCTCCCTTCTAGTCTTCCAGTGATCGGAGAACAATAAACAACCTCAAAATTTCAGTGTAGTCTTTCCAATTTGCAGCCTCCTCACGAAATTTTACTAATGTGTGGCCTCCTCAACCTCTGATACCATTTGTTGCAATTGCACATGTAGAACACACAATCACACGGATAAGAAACACAAAGATTTATGTGGTTCACCCAAACGTTGGGATATGTCCACCAAGCAGAGGTATCAATTTTCTTATTATTGGAATCATGGAGATTACAATAGATCACTCACTCCTCTCACAGCCTCTACGGGAATACATGAAAATTATATCAATGTACATTAGAAACGGATTATTGAATACTCTCATAACCAAATTCTAACTTTGTCTAATTTAGTTACAACCAACGCTGGATTATAGGATCTGAAATCCTAATCCTAGGAATTTGTTGTCACCGTTTTAACAAGAGATACCTTCATTTTTTTTCTTTGACATCTCTTGATTTGGTCAAAGATCATAAGGGTACACCAAAGAACTGAAAATACCAGTTGGGTGGATCGAAAAACATCATGAATATATCCAGAAAGCCCTGTATCAACATAGTTGGAGAACGAATGGAGGGCCTCTCTGCTAAAAATCATTTGATGGAGGTATGTGCATCAACCAAGTTGGATTTTGTGGTCTTAGAGGCCAATGATTGAGATGGAGGAAGGATATACAACACTGAATTTCATGTTGAAAGAGTAGAAGGTGGGGCCTCTTGCTAAAGGCCAACTTCATCTTCTTTCTCAACACTTTATAACAACTTGACCTACCCTATGTTGGTGTGACAATCATTGGAAACCTGAGAATGACCATAGTGCATAAGAGAATATCCTTCAAGGGAAATGTGGCTTGTTGCTAAATGTGTGTTAGTCCAGTAGTCCAAGTAGAAGTAGTGGAAATCCTTTAAGACAAGGGTTGAAGCACTATATCCACCACGTGTTAGAGAATATTGAGTATGCCAATAGAGGTGGGAACAATCTTTATTATTCTCTGGCGATATTTGGAATATGAATGGAAATAAATGTAGATACCACTACTTTCCCATATCACAGAGGTTGAAATTCCTAGGGAATGATGAATGACTCTATATTAGTCTGAATGCATCAATTCATACATTGAGGTTTGAATACTATTTGGGTTGATCAACATAAAATTTAACGGGAATGCATTCACTTCTAACCAGAAGCCATAGGTTCTCACCAAAATATTTACACAAATATCTATTGTCAAGGTGCACGCAGGGCCTCAACGAGAAAAAAATGATGATCGACATGGAGGGAAATACCTTCCAACATGATTTCAAGGAGAGAGATTGCCAGACATGATGCTCTGAGACAGGAAGTCTCTAGGAGTAGTACACCTCCGGGATGAGATCATACCAAACAACAAAGACAGTTCCAGTGTATGTAGAGGCACTCCCAAAGAGGGAGGTGGTACTACATCCATAGGGAGAAGAGATTGAGTTACCTCCAGAGAATGAGGAAGAGCTACCTTCAGTGTCAAAGGGAGAAGAGACAGGAGGAGTCACCTCCAGCTCCAAAGGGAGCAGTTATTGAGCCACTCTCAAATCCAAACAGATTAGCTGCAGAGGAAGCAATTTCAAAGAGAGAGTGAAGGATCCCGTTCCACAGAGAGCAGCCCCAGAGGAGGGAAGTTTCTAAAAGAGTAGAGAATATACTTTCAATCTTAATGCTTAGCAATTACAAAACCGAAGAGGGAGCAACTGATGTTACCAGATATGTTTCAATAGGTCAAAAGAGACTTTCATGGGCTCGTCAGAATCTATAGGAGGACAAAGGACACATATCTCCTCGTGGTACCTTCTGAGAGAGAAAGAGACCTCAAAGATATTTGTTCTATGCCATAGATATGAACCACATCATTGATTTTGATCCTTCCTGTTATGAGAAGGCATCTAGTCAGCCAGTATGGAGAGATGCCATGATGGAGTATCTATCCATCATGAAGAATGATGTGTGGGATATTGTTCTGAAACCTGAGGGAAAGTATGTAGTGACTTCCAAGTGGATCTATAATATCAAACAGATAGCTAATGGGAGCATCGAGAATCACAAAGCGACATTTGTTGCTAGATGATTCTCTCATGTGGAGGGAATAGATTATGAGGAGACATTTTCTCTTGTTGCACGATACACTTTTATCCAGACTATTATTTCCCTTGTATCATCAATGGGTTGGAGACTACATCATATGGATGTGAAGACAGCCTTTCTCAATGGATATATTTGGGAATAAGTATACATCGAGCAACCAAATGGTTTCGTGATACATGAGAAGGAGTCTCATGTGTGTAGGTTGAAGAAACACATTTATGGACTCAATCAGGAACCTCGATCTTGGTATGTGAGGATTGATGGACACCTAATGAGTTTGGGCTTCAACAAAAGTGTTGTTGATCCCAGCCTGTACTACAAGACTGTTAATGGCGAGTCTGTAATTTTGGTCCTCTACATTGATGATTTATTGTTGAATGCAATTGAAGTCTTTGCAAAGAATTGAATTCTTACTAGATTTAACTTTAATGTCAGTGAATACTTGTTGTTCCATTATCTGTGCCTTGGGATTTGTATTCAAATATTTTGTTTCAATTTTAAAGTGATATTTTAAGCTTCGAAATATTATTCACATGAGTAAAAAAATGACGAACTTATGTTTATGTTTTCATCTTCATTCCTCTTATCTTTTTACTACTTTGTTTGATTTTTTAGTGTGAATACCCATGACTGAGCAAGAGGCTTATAATTTTTTGAAATCTAAAGTAAAATAATTAAGACTAGATATATAACCTTCTTACCTTACCTGACCTACCTGATCCACTTTACAACCCAAACCAATCAAATAATTGCAATAACTGAGGTGCCCTGGCTCTCATGCCATAGCAGTCTGGTGTAGACTTTAGGGATAATAGGGAGAAAACTTGATGTTTACAAGAGTGCTACTAAATCCTAAGACAAAGATAGTAGAAGAACGTGAGCAACGAAAGAAATTTTTTAAAGCTAAGTGTAAAATTCAGGATAAGTGTTGTCATGTGGTCATAGATGACGAAAGCACATAAAATTTAGTATCCATAGAGGTATTAGAGAAATTAAAATTGACAAGCATTCCACATCCAAATCTGTATTGGGTCTCATGGTTTAAAAGAGGACAACAAGTGACTATGACTAAGCAATGCTTATTAATTTTTCAAATTGGAAAGTTTAGTGAGTAGGTATTGTGTGATATAGTAGAGATAAATATTTTTCACGCACTACTTGGAAGACCTTGGTTGTTTGATAGAAAAGTTTTCCATGATGGAAGGAAGAATACTTATGAATTTTTAAAATATGGAAAATGATACATATTGGAGCCAATGGTAGAGATTGAGTTAAGTGGTAGTGATAGCAAAGGAAATAGCAACATAAATGTTTGTAGCATTAATTGCATTATGATCTGTTCAACCAAAGAATTTTTGAGAGAACATAAAAAGACCCATTTATATTTGGCCTTAATGCCAAGACAATTTCTAGAGAGTGGAAAGGTTCTAGAGAGTGGAAAGGTGAGCTTTGTGCCATCGGAAATTCAACCTTTGTTGAATGAATAGAGATTGTTAGAGATGATCTACCAACAGTTTTATCTCCCTTGAGGAGTATATAACATCAAATTGATTTTATACTAGGATCAATTATACCGAATAAATATCCTTATCATATGACTCCAGTAGAGAGTGTTGAAGTGAAGAGGAAGATGCAAGAGTTTCTTGATAGAGGACTTATTCGAGATATTTGAAGTCCATGTGATATACCTATAGTTTTGACACCAAAGAAAGGGGGTGAATGGATAATATGCACTGATTAATGAGCTATCAAAAATATTACTATTAGGTACATGTTTCCCTTACCAAGGATGGATGAGCTCATAGACTATTTGAGTGGGGCCAAGTACTTTTCAAAGATCAATTTGAAGAGTGGGTATCATTAGATTCGGATAAGGGAAGTGATGAATGGAAGACAATGTTCAAGACAAAGGATGGAGTGTTTGCATGGATAGTCATGTTGTTTGGGCTAACCAATGCCCCTAGCACATTCATGAGAGTTATGAATTAAGTTTTGAAAACATTCTTGGGAAAGTTTGTTGTCGGGTATCTAGATGACATTTTGATTTACAGTAAAACCAAAGAAAAACACCTGGAGCATGTGAGAAGGGTGTTACAACGGTTGAAACATGAGAAACTATTAATAAATTTGAAGAAATGTACATTTCTAAAGGAGGAATTAGTGTAGTTGGGATTTTTGATTTCCAATGAAGGCTTGAAGATAGATTCTAAAAAGGTAAAAGTTATTCTAAAGTGTCCAACACTTAAGTGTACATTTGATGTGAGGATTTTCCTTGGTTTGGTGAGCTTCTATAGGAAATTTATTCAAAATTTCAGCGAGATTTGTGCACCACTTACTAAATGCATGAAAAGGGGATTTTCAAATGGACAATAACAGCCATGAATTCATTTGAATACTTGAAGAAAAAGGTAATTGAGCAACCAATTTTAGTGCTTCTAGATTTCAATAAAGTGTTTCAAGTGGACTGTGATGCAAGTGGTTCAACAATTAGAGTAGTTCTAAACCAAGAAGGAAGGTCGATTGCATTATTTAATGAGAAATTGAATGATTCTAAGAATAAGTACTTTATTTATGATCAATAAATTTATGCGATTGTACAAGTTTTGAAGAAATGGCGACATTACTTGCTACCGAAGGAATTTGTCTTATTTTATTATCATAAGGTGTTGCAATACATCAATAATAATGGTAATTTAAATCAAAATAATTCCAAATGGGTAGAATTTTAACAAAGTTACTCGTTTGTTTTGAAACACGTGTTTGGAAAGTCGAATAAATTTGCAGATGCACTAAGACGAAGAATAATGTTGCTAAATATTTTGTCAATTGAAGTTGTTAGCTTGGAATGTATGAAAGAGTTGTATGCAGAAGATGTCGATTTTTCAGAGCATTGGAAAGCATGCAAAGCATCTTGGAGCATTAATAGAACACCATATTTGGATTTCCACATCCAAGAAGGTTTCTTGTTCAAGAACCAATTTTTTTGCATTCCACGGAGTTCATTGCGATTGAATCTTGTTAGAGAGATGCATAACATAAGTTTGGGTGGACATTTTGGCGTTGATAAAACCACAACGTTGGTGAAGGAAAGATAATTTTGGCCTATCATCAACAAGGGTATTAAAAATTTTGTCGAGTGATGTAGAATTTTCCAACTAGAAAAAGGAAAGAGTCAAAATATAGGGGTATATACACCACTATCGGTACCCGAGAGACCATGGGAAGATATAAGTACAGACTTCATTTTGGGACTACCTAGAATGCATAGCAGTCATGAATATGTGATGGTTGTAATAGAGATGTTTTTGAAGATAACACATTTCAAACCATGCAAGAAGACCAATGTTGCTACTAAAGTGGTTGTTTTGTTTTTCAAAGAGATTGTGTGGTTACATGGACTGCCAAGAAGTATCACTTCTGATAGGGATACGGGATTTCTTGGACATTTTTGGAGGATACTTTGGAAGAATACAGGTTCCAAATTGTTGTATAGTTTTTCATATCATCCACAAACATATGGACAGACCAAGGTGGTTAACCATAGTCTTGGGAATTTTTTGAGTCATTTGAGTGGAGAGATGCCAAGACAATAGGATTTGTTCTTGGCCCGAGATAAATTTGTTTACAACCATTCCATTGATAGATTTGTGGGAAATATTCCATTTTAGATTGTTTATGGAAGATCACTTAAAGAAGTTGTTGATTTGGTTAAGTTATTGAATTTGGAGGACAAAAGGAGTGTTGGTGCAAGTGAGTTTGTAGAAAGAATATAGGAAATGCATGAGCAGGTTAAGAGAAAACTACAATAGAGCAATATTAGATATAAATAGGGAGCATATTTGTCAAGAAGAAAACAGGTTTTCAAATAAGGAGAGACAGTAATGACACACTAGAGTAAATAAACATTTCCCAAAGGTACATATAATAAACTAAATTAAAATAAAATTATATCATGTTGAATTTTGAGAAAAAATTGTGATAATGAGTATACGTTACAGTTGCTGGAAGATTTTGGCATTTCTCCAATATTCAATGTGGATGACTTGTATGAGTTTCATGAGGGAGTAGAGCATGATGAATAAAGTACCATGGTTGGATGGAAGAAACAAATACATGTTAAACTGGCCTAAGAATTAGAGCAAATATTGGCAATGAGGGTTAGCAAGAGGACCCAAAATAAGGAATATTACAAATATCTAGTTAAGTGGAGAAACAAGGGTTCCAAAGATGCATCATGGGTTTTTGAAAATGAGCTAGAACACTTATGAGGATATTCATACTCTATAGAATCTATAGTTGCATCCACATGATTTGAAGCTCATGTTTTTCTTACGAAGGATGTCTGATGCAAGAGCATCTTTGGCCTCAAGAAATCTGCATCAACCAAAAACATTTCAATTTCAAGTTAATAAATTTTAACGTGAGATAAGTGCCACAACTCCCATTGTTGTAACACAATGATATAACACATTTTTGCAACACTCTTGTTGTAACTCCCATTGTTGAAACACTTGTGTTTTAACTCCCATTGCTACAATACCAGGGTTGTAACTCTCATTGTTGCAACACCAATATTGTAAATTGTGTCGCTGCAACACCTTTGATGTAACATCGTTGTTCTAACACATGTGTTGTAACACCATTGCTACAACACTCGTGTTGGAACACATGTTGTTGCAACACTAGGGTTTCAACTCCAAACAAAGAGAAATTATGTTAGAATGCTATGAATCATGACTCCACGTGTCTTGCAACAATTTTGTGACAAGTGGTAGACTAACATCATGATGGAGGAAAAATCATTTGAAATGATTGAGGAATTTAACCACTAAAACTATCTAAGTTTCCAATGCACATTTGGAAAATGAATGAGAATTTGGATAGTTGTAATTTCCCAATGCCCAATGCATTTGGTGGAGGAAAACAAGAAACAATTGGGGAAAGAGAGATGGTTTGGTTGCCAAGAAATAAAAGAAAAGAAAGAAAGGGAAATATAGAGGAGAATAACTTTAGTGGGGGAAAGGAACAATTCAGTTCAAAAGATATAGAAGGGGCGGAACATAGTAGAGATGTCTGCAAAAGCAATAAATTAGAAGAAGGGACACCAATTTTTAGAGGAACAACGTGGAACAATGAGCATGCCTCTTGTCATTGATCCTAAATGAAAAGTGTGCCAGAATTTGGTTGAAAAAAAAATTAATGAGATTGTGGAGTACAATTTTTTGTTTGGTTAAATAAATAATCTTAAGTCCCTGTTAATGGTGTTTTCTCTTGTTTCCATATTTTTCCTATGACTGTAATTTCTCTTGGAATTCTCAAAGTTGTTAAATTTCTATTAATGTTGTTATCTATTAGTTGTGCACTCTGTAGGAAGAAATATGTTCATGTAGGTGATTTAGTATAGGATCGAGGGTGACTGTACCAAATTTTTTATTCTAAACCCTATTAGAACACAACTTTACACAAAAGAAATAACAACTAATCATTCTCACCCCACCTCAAAAGGCACGCTTGCATCATTATATATCTTTCATCATATATTAGATGTGATATTATGCTTACAAGTCCACAATGTCTTATTCTATAGGCCTTATTAGCTTCACTTTATTACATATTAATTGAAATTGGATCCAAAACTATCTACACCTAAAAGATAGGACTTGTTACCTTCACTTCATTACATATTAATTGAAATTGGATCCAACAATATCTACACCTAAACAATATGGTTTAGCTTCCATTGAAAATTTTGTTGCAAAATTTATTCCCATTCAATGGTTGATGATGCTTATAAAAACATCCAACCAAACTTCATTTCTCTATTTTTTCTTTATCGAATTTTCATTTTTGTTGAATTTTTTTAGTATTATTAGTCCTTGCCGAAGGAGCAGAGGGACTATAGTGATCAATAATTCATTGACTTCATATTAATCTGTCCTTTTACTATAAATTTTCGCATCATCTGTATTGTTCATACTATAGAAATAAAACATTATTTTATATATAAAAAAAAAACTTATATGTCATCATCTCATTGGAGAATATTTGAGGTCTTATTGCCAGCTTCATTGTTCCCAATGTGTAGATATCCAAAGTTTTGAGCTTAGACGCTCCTTTTTAATTTTTATTACATTTTTACTTAAATGTTTACAAACCGAAAGTTCTGAGCATGGATGTTTTTTTTTATTAATGTATTTGTCCTATTATTATTAGTCCTTTGTATCTGTATTGAAATGTTTGCATACCAATGGTTTAGATCATTGACATTTTTTTTGAGGTGCTTGAATAGGCCTGACATCTTAAATGTTTACATCGCACGAGGTCCTGAAACATGCCTAACAGCTTAAATGTTTGCATACCGCGAGGTCCTTAGACAGCCTGACATCCTTAAATGTTTACCTAAATAGGCTTATCGGAGTACATTTTTCCTCGAAATTTTCCATAAAATGTTGCAGTGAATTTGGACAATATTGTTGTCCACCGCCAGTTGAATGGGTAGTGTATGTTTCATACTTCTTCTAGGCTTCGAATGCAATTTCATCATCATTGAAGCTACATACATTGTTTACTATTTCAGTGGGTGCTTCTTCATTGGTTTGCCGGTTGTTGCTTGTTGTTATTTGGTTCAACTTTGCAAGGTTGGGGTCCTGCATTCACAGTTGGATCTATTTTTTTTTTTTACTTTGCGGGGTCTAGGTGTTGCACCCATAATTCGACCTATGCTTCTGTTGTTCATCATTTTGGGGTAATTTTCCATGCCATAATTTCATTTTTTATTCCTTCTTTGTTGTTCATTGTTTGCAGTTTGCAAGTAAGAATGTTTGCTTATTTCTACTGGCATGCTCGTCATATATTTCTGGTTCCTTCTGTGCTTCAGCTGCAGTTTTTTAATCATTGGAGATACATATGTTGTTTACTGGTTCGGTGGTTGTTTCTTGTTCGTTGGTTCATTGGTTCGTCGATTGTTGGTTTTAGTTGTTTGGCTCAAGTTTATAAGTTTGGTGCCTTGGGGCTGCAGTTGGGTCTGTTCGTGCTTTCTCGTTGGTTTGGTGCTTACTGTTTTCTTTTGTTTACTTCGGCTTTGCAGGGTTGGGGTCCTACACCGGTAGTTGGAGCTGTTTTTTTGTTTTTCTTTGCGCTTTGCGGTGTTCAAATCCTGCATCCACGAATGGACCTGTGGTTGTGTTGTTTTTCATGTCTGGCGAAGTCGAGATCTGGCACATGTTCTACTGTAAAATTTTGTTGATACTTCAGTGTTGACATGATACAAAATAGTGGCATAAGAAATAATTGGACAACTACATGTGCAATTGCAATATCCATTGTCTTTTTGTTAAAATAAAACATGTGCAAAACACACTTATTAACCATATATGGTGAAATGTGCCCATATCACAATACAACTTCTTTATCCTCTACACAGACTAGTGTGACAATGATACAATTTGTCTTGTACTTGAGATATGATATGTACACCAAAGATACTGCAAAATTATATTTCCATGTCTGGAAGCATATCTAGATACTTTGCCACAGAAAACCAAAATCATTTAGCTATGGACATGTAATTTCTTAATATTTGTGGCTTGTAATATATTTTGGGCAAGGAAAAACTTTATATATTTACAACCATGGATGGAGAAAAACAAAGGTTCATGTTTCTAACTATCTTTTATTCTATTCGTTGATTCTCATTTACTGTATGTACATATTATTTGTTCTCCCCTGCATACCAGCTTCCATTCATGTTCATTGTATTTTGTGCATTCCCACATTCAAACAAATAGAATAGCTAGAGAAAACGAAGGGGTCTTAACTGCAGCGATGGAAGAGGAGATACAAAGGTACATGCTTGTATGTTATTTCATATTCTGTTGTTTTGTATTTCATTTATTGTCTGTATATGTGTTCACCTAGTTTATTGTATGTAGATATTGCGTACCTTCCTAGATAATAACTTATCTTCATTATATGTATTCCTCCATGCTAAATTCCTTCATGTCCATTGTATTTTTCCTGCATTGCTACATTAAAACAAACAGAGTGGTTGGAGAGGACGATGGACTCTTTGGCGTGAATGTAGAAGAGGTGTTACAGAGGTTCATACCTGTACTCTTATTTCATATTCCAGTGTTTAGTATTTCAGTTATTGTCTATGTATTTGTTCTACTTGTTCTACTGCTTTGTAGATTTTTTATTGTATGTATATACTATGTATCTTTCTACTTATTCTCATGTGACTCATATTCTCTTTGTTGCTACATTGAAATAAATAGAACTGTATTTCTTTCTTTTACATGACTTTATGCATACTAACTTGCCTTCATGTCCACTGTATGTTCGGCATTGCTAACTTGGAAGAAACAGATTGGTTGGAAATGAAGATGAATTCTTATATGCAACAGCAAAGGGGTCTGTGGTACAATCTTTGAAAAGATATGCCAATTGTGTTATTAAATTAAACATACAGAATGGGTGGGGGCATATAATATTGGACTAGAAAATGATGATTTGGAAATAATGGGCCTTTGTGCCCTCCCCGTTTCTAATTTTTCCATTTTCTATTATCCCTTTTTATTTATGATTTCTCTGCTTAGTCGTCTTTCCAAAAACTCCTTGGTGCGTGGGTTGGCAAACTCACGGGTTCACATTTATGGTCATGCTTCTACCTTATTCCATACTTACCCACTTTTTAGATTGTGGGTGTCGAGTTGGCGGGTTCAAGATTGCGCCTCTGGCTTCATAGGTTCCACAATATATAGATTGGTTGTCGTTCCCTGCCATCACACCCTATTTACTATTACACATTTTTTCAGTCAAAAAATTTGAGGCATACAATTTGACCCTCGGGTCCTCATGTTTCCTAAGTATCCCTTGACACCCTATTTCATATTCCATCTCCTTCGACCCTGCATGTGAAATTAAGAACAATTATGGACAATATACAATGCATATGCTTGTTTAGTCCTTCTGATGTTTTTCTACACATGCTTGCATCAGAAAAAGTTGGACTAGTTACATGGCCATGAGTAGTCAATCATCCCAAACATTAGCAAACCAACAAGGCCAAAGGTAAATATGCATACATTATGTTCCTCGTATGTTTACCAAACAAATATCCTCAGTTATTTAGTCATCTATGGCATGGTGAATTTGTTGATGTCATCTGCAACACATACTTTGTAGTTCACAAGAAGTATCAACAAGTGCAAGCAGGATGTCGAACATAGCGCAGGTTCCACAGACTAAGAGGTCTGTTTGCAAAACTCAGGCTCCATAGTTCATCCAAGATGTGCGTCTACTTGTACATTTATGCCAGGAAAAAAAGAAAACAAAAAAATAATGCACACTACCATTCACGTTACTTTTCCTGTTAAAAATTGTCACCAGGTCTAAACTTGTAACACCCAAAATATTATCAATAGAGGGCTTAAACAGTCACTGAACTGGAAAAGTGTTCATCTGGGACATAATGGTCGTCTATAGAACCTACTTGGACAAGGAAAACAAAACTAGATCCATTATGCGTGCTAACATGATAGACAAGGAGGCCCTGATGACAGTCACGTTGACTATTCCTACACAACTTGTCCAGAAACATGCAGAAAAGATATTTCCAGGTAATGGGATATCCATTACAAATTTTAATATATTTCCAAAAACAGTATATGACCGTGGTGATTTTGATCGGATTATATCGCTCAACAAAAAAAGTATTGCGGAAAAAAATCCCTCTATTTTTTTATAATATCGTTTCGTCTTGAATGCAACTATCAGCCAACTTGCACATAGAAACAACATTTACCCAATCGGAACCATTGGCGCAACTGTCACACTCAAGATAAAACTTGGATAACAACACATTCTCCATATAAAGGATGCAAAGTCAGACAACGACAAGGCAATGGTATCGTTCTCCATATCCAGTTTTGTCCTTTACTTTCGCATGTCCATGTATCTTGGTTAAGTTACACAAATATTGCAGTGTTCCATGTTGCAGCTACAATTATTCGATACCTATTCAAATTTGTTTTCATCAATGGAACAATAATTGCATAAAGGGAAATTTCCACTTATGCTCCTCAAAAATATAACAAAGAAAAGAGATGTTAAAGAAAATATCTTTCGCACAACCCAAGCAACATTTGTAACAAAATTGCGAGAAGACATAATACAGGATCTCAAGAAACTAACTAGCTCTATAACTATTGTGCGTATACATCTACATATTCATCCTCACTTTGTTCATACAAATAACCTTCACCAAATTTCTGTAGTTTTGTTTTTTGGGCGGGTGCAGTTGTATATTATATTGTTCAATATATTAACTGGTATGCTAACGTTTCTAGGTTGAAGGTGTTTTGGTTGCAGCGAATGCGTACTCCACCCCCTTTGAGCTTGTATGTGAGAAATGAAACTCTCATGCTTATTCTTCTTCTTTCATAAGTGATGATATGATTGATTGTCTATGATGCAGTAAAAAATGTCCATACCTATATAGGCATTCCCTCAATGCTACCATCTGAACCACGGGCAACACAACCGTGCATTGTACAATTAGACAATCTTTGTTACAAGATGTGCTTCCTAGGTTAGCAGAATTTTCATATGAAGCATACCTACAGAAAAAGGAAAACAATGCCTACATGTTGTGTGACTTTTGGATACATAGAAAATTTACCTTAACTGAGGACAATGCAACACTGCATATCGGCTGAAAAACAAAACAAAAAAAAAATCATAGCAAGCTTTGGCAGGAAACGAAAATATATCACGTGTGTCTGTAATTTTTCTTCAACACCCAGATGAATGTTTGTCGGACTCAATTTCTTCATAGTTTACATCTATAGCTGTAAAATTATCTTTCCAAATATTTTGTCTCTTCTTGTGCACTTGAAACAACAAGGAGAATCTATTTACAAATGCAATTGATTTTGTTATTTTGATGTTTTTTTGCATCTCCCAGTAAGAATTTTGCATATTTGTTGTGGTGTGCAAATAAAATAAAAAAATTGGTTGGTTTTGGCTTTGATAGAGGAGTCTGCATGTTTTTTGGGTGCCCAAATTGGACAATTGTTTTCCAACTATATAGTCATGGCAGGATTTCTGCATTCTTTTTGGGTGCCCGAATAAAAAACAAATTGTTCTCCAACTATACATTTATGGTATGGTATCTGTATTTTCTCGATGCCCTAATTGAAAAAGAAAATGACTCATCATGGATTGAAACATGAGCTTGAGATTTTCAGATCTCACTATAGAGATTGGGGAGTTCGGGCATTGGAATTCATACATGCAGGTGTGGTTGTTGGTGATGTACATGCGCATAAGATTGTTCAATCCAAAAATGGGAAGCATGAGATAAAACCCCATAAAAAGTATCCAATTGTAAATAACTCGGGCCCATCCTTTGAACCGTCGAAATATCTTTCTCCGCTGGGCAGAATCATCAGGAATTTCCAACAATATTGGAAATTTGGCATTGTTAAAACTGGTAGTGATAGACCATGGAACTATCATAAGAAAATGTCCATAGTGATCTTGATTAATGGTAAAATAGTAATCGACAAATTTCTTGTTCCCCATTTTGAGGTCTGGGTATAACTAGCATACAGTGGCAAAGGTCTACTGGTTTTGTGTTGTCTTGTGTTTGGCAGACTTTTGTTCATATCCCATGGCCCCAATTATTTTCCCGTGGGAACATATACCAGATGTAAGAGAAAACCAATGCCATGATGTGTTTTATATATATATCAAATTGTTTGATGAAAATGTCGATGCGTACTTCTCTATGGAACTTTGTGGGATCTTTCTTGACGCCTTTTATGTTCATGTGTTGACTTCTGCCTCAACTTTCAATACATTTGGTGTTTACTTGGTTCTTGGTTGTATGCTTCATTCTGGAAAATTAATAATACATTCAATATCTTTGTAGTTTTTATATGATCTTAAAGACTATAGAGGACATGCTTTTCCTTTTAATATAAGCTTTGTGGCTCAAATGTAGTGTGTGGCTTGTTTTATCACTTTTCCTTGATCGATGAACTTAGAAAAATTAATCTCCTGAAATAATTTGAAATAAAAGAATATATACTATGTGAAGTCCAGTGGAACTATCATATCAATGAGAGGACATTAAAATCAAAATCCTTCATTGTTATACTTGCGATGAAGCTGACAACACAATAACTTTACTTAGACATCCCAAAATTGATTTTCTTGTATCTTTTCGATGCTTCTCTTATACAAGCAAATCCTGGAAACTATAAGCATGGCTCGATGTATCTATTCCGAAGAACCTGTTCACATGTTTAATGCACTTCATAGTTACTTCTAAGACCATCAATGGGGATTTCTTACACCAATTCCCACTTCCAAAAATCGCCATCCCCTTTCTTTTTTCCCTCTGCTTTCCCTTTCTGGTTACTTACTCGTTTTTAGGAAAATGTCTAGGTGCGAGAGTTGGCGGATTCACATCTTCAGATTTCCCCATTTCATATTGAACAAAATTTTTGGATCAGGGGTTCAACATTGTGTTTCCATTGTTCTTCTGCCTACAAACAGCACTCGAACTTCCACGATCTACAAATTAGCAAACAAATTCCCCTTTATCTCATTTTTATCACTTTTCCTTGATCGATGAACTTAGCAAAATTAATCTACTGGAATAATTTGAAATAAAAGAATATATACTATGCAAAGTCCAATGGAACTATCATATCAATGAGAAGACATTAAAATTCAAATTCATCGTTGTTATACTTGCAGTGAAGTTGACAGTACAATAACTTTACTTACACATCCCAAAATTGATTTTATTGTAGCTTTTTTATGCTTCTCTTATACAAACAGATCCTGGAAACTATAAGCATGGATCGTTGTATTTATTCCTTGATTGAAGAACCTATTCGCATGTTTAATGCACTTCATAGTTACTGTTAATACCATCAATGGGGATTTCTTACACCAATTCCCTCTTTCGAAAATTGCCATCCCCTTTCTTTTTTCCCTCTGCTTTCCATTTCTGGTTACTTACTCGTTTTTCGAAAAATGTCTAGGTGCGGGAGTTGGCAGATTCACGTCTTCATATTTCCACTTACTTTTATATCACGAGCCTGACCGACCGTTTCCCCATTTCATATTGAACAAATTTTTTGGATCACGGGTTCCCAGATAAGCAGGTTCAACATTGCATTTCCATTGTTCTGCCACCTGCAAACAACACCCAGACTTTCGTGATCTACAAATTAGCAAAAAAAATCCCCTTTATCTTGTTTTTAGCACTTTTCCTTGATCGATGAACTTAGCAAAATTAATCTCCTAGAATAATTTGAAATAAAATAATATATACTATGTGAAGTCCAATGCAACTATCACATCAATGAGAGGACATTAAAATTCAAATCCGTCGTTGTTATACTTGCGGTGAAGCTAACAGTACAATAACTTTACTTAAACATCCAAAAATTGATTTTCTTGTAGCTTTTCGACGCTTCTCCTATACAAAGGGATCCTGGAAACTATAAGCATGGCTCGTTGTATCTATTCCTTGATTGAATAACCTATTCACATGTTTAATGCACTTCATAGTTACTGTTAAGAAAATCAATGGGGATTTCTTACACCAATTCCTTCTTCCAAAAATTTCCATCTCCTTTATTTTTTCCCTCTACTTTCCCTTTCTGGTTACTTACTCATTTTTCGGAAAATGTCTAGGTTTGGTAGTTGGCGGATTCACGTCTTCATATTTCCACTATTACTTTTATATCACCAGCTCGACTGACCGCTTCCCTATTTCATATTGAACAAACTTTTTGAATCACGGGTTCCTGGATAGGTGGGTTCAACATTGTGTTTCCATTGTTCTGTCGCCTGCAAACAACACACAGACTTCCGCGATCTACAAATTAGCAAACAAAATCCCCTTTATCTCATTTACTTTCGCTTTCTGTTTACTTGGTCCTTTTTCCGAATGTGTCCTTTTTCTGAATGTATCCTGATTTTATACACAGCACCCGAAGTTCCACAATATACAAATTGACCCTCGAAATCTGTCATTGTCTCATGTTCTATGTTACATATTTTTCATTCAATAGTTAGGGTAGATAAAATTTGACCATCGGGCCTTCATGTCTCTTGAGTAGATCTCGTGGCCCTATTTTCAAGAACATCAATATTTCCTATTCTGAGTATGTCTAATGATTTTATATCAAGAGTTTGACCAACCACTTGTTCATTGCATACTTGGCCACTATTACCATCGTCGGTTCCTAGCCAGGATTGCTCAACATTGTGCTTCCAATGTTCTGCTACGTACAAACAGCACCCGAACTTCCGTGATATACAAACGGATGGTCGAAATTTGTCATTGTGACATACAATTTGACCATCGGCCCCTCACGTCTCCTGGGTATATCTTGTGACCCTATGTTTGAAACCCGCCCGACCGCTTTCCATACTTGGCCATTTCTTGGAATCTGTTTCGTGAGTTAGTGGGTGGACGAAATGTAAAATGCATAGTCTCTCTTCACCATCCCCTCTACCTTCGTACTTCTTTCTATATATGCAATTATTAATCTTTAATGCTAGTAGTTCATTGTGCAGGAACCGTTAAGATTATCATTAATGTCCGGAAGGCTAGAGAAGATTTTTCATTAATACGAATTAAACCAAGATTTGTGGAGAAGAGTGTTATCCTTTCCAAGTATTCTTTTCAAAATGATGCAATCTCTTTCGTCCATCGGTTGGTTGGCGCCTTTACGAAATCTCTAATTCTTAATCGCTCTTCGTCGTCACTACCACCTTCTCAATTTTTTCTAAATATGCAATTAGTAAGCTTTAACGATAACATCTCATTACACATGAATCCTAGAGATTGTCATTTATCAACGAAAGACTCAAGGAGATATTCCATTGATACGCATTAAACCAAGATTTGTGTAGGGTTATGTTATCCCTCCCCAATTTTCATTTCAAACATCATCTGGAGAAAACAGAAAATCTCATTAACTTATGGTAGTAATTCTATCTAGATACAGTAAACAGCTTCGGGCATGATGGCCAAAGGTTCCAGTATTCCAGGGAATATTCTTAATACTCATCTCCCTCTGACCAAGAGTAAAAAAGGAGATGGTACCTTGGTGTACCGAGAGATATATTTCAAGCCAAATAATTCCAAGGAAACCCTGCCTGCTCAGACAACCTGCCCGCCTGCATTGATGGATGGCACAGAGGTTGATGAAATAGATTTCGAGCTGAAAGAAGATGATCTGATGGACGATGATACGACAATGGATGATGGAAATGTAGAGATTGTTCCCACTCTTGCGCCCAAATTTAAATCAACCATAACGGGTGGCACTTCCCAGCTCAGTGATGGTATTCCTCACAACACCAAAAGAAGGGGTTTCAGAAAAGAAACCGACGATGAATGAAATAGTCGCTTTGCAGCTCGAAAGTAGGAATTCCAGAGGTCCAAATTACTCTGTTATGGGAGGAAGTCTTTCACTGTAAGGAAATGATATGTTGATGCTCCCAGAGATATATTTCAAGACAAAAAAAATATTCAATTGCGGGACCATTGTCTTGTTCTCTGGATATACAATTAACATCTTAAGGAATGAGGACCAGAACTCCCACTGGTGCAAAGCATATTCCTACTAGTTATCTCCTTCTGCCCAGAATGGACTAATTTGGGCCTCTGGAATTGCTCGTGCAACCTGTGTCCCTAAATTTTTCGACTGTGAGGAGGTGGTTTCTTGGTGTGTCCTAACTTTCAGTTTCAGACTATTCTGTCTACAACGTTTTTCATCTTCTTCCTCATGGGAAGCTTGTGAGAACTATCAATTTTACCATAGGGTTGTTGTTCATCTACTTCAAGCCAAGGATTTATTCCATTGTGGACCCACTCTCTTGTTTCTTTTTCGGCTCAGGTCTTCTGCAAAATATTGAGATCGGGGCACCAAAAATTGATCCACCGAGGAGAAGACTGCAAGGATTTCAAAAAAAAAAATCATGGTAATCAGTTTTGTATGCATGTTAAAGAGCATCTCAATGGCTCATGCATGTTGCAGATCTTGTTCCTGTGTTTATGGAAAATATGTTCAATGTTTTGGCCCAAAGAACTCGGTCCAATTTCTAAGGATAGATATATAGTGCTCAATATTCTTTTTTTTTAATGGATTTACTATTAAAAAAATTGCCTTGGAGTCTTGGTTGTTGCTTCTTTTCAGGATTTAACACCTCTTCTCATTGGCATGGTTTGATAGTCTCGTAGTTCTTCGATATTTTATTTTCTTAAGTAATTTGTTCTAAAACATGGCATTTAAAAATTATATGACAATGCACTATCTCGATCCATCAAGATTTTATGGAAACAAAAATGAATTTCAAACAGTTTCAAACCAACGTTCAATTATATTCATAATGCAGATAGAACATAGCAATACCAAATCACAATGTTGCAGCAATATCATCATTCTTGTTTCTAGACATGCAATTATTAAGCTTTAATGCTAACAACCCATCATGCAAGAAGTTTAATACTTAAGTTAATATGTTACAGTCATAGAAGAATGTATCAAGAACACACTTACTCCCACAAGTTGCAATAAAATCTAATCTTCAACAAAGAATTTGCTGACAACTACTAGAAAATGATGGTTTTGCAACAATGGGGCTTGTTTGAAACCAATTCTCACTTCCAAAAATTTCCCTCCGCCTTTCTATTTTCCCACTCTTTTATCCCCTGTAGTTTCTCCTTCTGGTTAATTAGTCATTTTTTTCTGAAAATGTCTTGCTATGCGGGTTGGCGGATTCACGCGTTTCGACCGAGTGCTTCCCCTTTGTCTAAATTTCACTTTCCATTATTTTGTGACCTGCAAACATCACTTCGGCTTCTGCAACATGTAGATTTACTTCTGGACTCCCACATCATCCCCTCTTCCATGTTACACATTTTGCACTGAAATGTTCTGATATATACAATTTGACAGTCAGGGCCTTACATCTCCTCAGGAACCCTTGTCACCCTATTTTCAAGCCCGTCCAACCGCTTTCCACACATGACCATTTCTTGACATCTCTTTTATGGATCGTCGAGTTCACGGGTTCAGGAAATTTCAAAATTCTAGTTGTTGTTTCTTGTGCCCGCTACCTTCAGGTTCATTTCCAAGTATATGCAATATGTATACAACTTCTCCAGAAACATACAGAAAAGATATTTCCAGGAAATGGAATATCTATTGCAGATTTGAATATATTGGACCTTATTTTCCCTCTTCTATACTTGACCAAATTCCCGTTTCTTTTTCCCCTCTACTCTGTCTTTCTCGTTACCTAGTCATTTTTCTGAAAATGTCTCAATGCGCGCGTTGGTCGACTCACGGGTTCACATTTGCGCTCATGATTTTATAGCACGATTCCAACCAACCACTAGCCATTCGATGCCTAGGAACTTTTTAGATCGCGGATTCTCAGGCAGGCGGGCTCTATATTGCACTTCCATTGTTCTATGGCCTACAAACAACACCCAAACCTCCGCGATATACAAATTTATTGTTGCACTCCCACATCTTACCCTCTTCCGTGATACACAGTTTGCACATGAAAGTTCTGAGACCTGCAATTTGACCTTCAGGTCCTCACGTCTCCTAGGGAACTATTGTCACCCCGTTTTGAAGCCCCTACATCCGCTTTCCATATTTCACCATTTCTTGGAATCTCTTTCGTGCCTCCAATTCCATACTTACCCGACTTTTTCCTTGCGGATTCCCAGAAAGGCAGAGTGCACTTCTAGTGTTCCTTGACCTGCAAACATCCCCCCATCTTCTGCAATATACAAATTGACTTCCAGACTCCTACATCAACCCCTTTTCTATGTTACACAGTATGCACTCAAAATTTATAATCAATACAATTTAATCGTTGGGGCCTCACGTCTCCTTGGGAACCCTTGTCAACCTATATTGAAACCCGCCCAACCGCTTTCCATGGCCATTTCTTGCAATATCTTTCATGGATCATCGGGTTCGTGGGTTCAAACAATTTCCAATTCCTAGTCGGTTTTTTTTCTTCCCGCCACCTTCGCACTTCTTTCCAAGTATATGCAATAAGTATATGAAATAAGTATATAACTTCTCCAGAAACATGCAGAAAATATCTTGTTAGGAAATGGGATATCTATTACAAATGTGAATATATTAGCCCTTATTTTTCGTCTTCTATACTTAACCAAATTCATGTTTCTCTTTTCCCTGTACTTTATCTTTCTCGTCACTTAGTCATTTTTCCAAAAATGTCTAGCTGCGCGGGCTGGTGGACTCGCGGGTTCACATTTGACCTCGTGTTTTAATATCGCGACTCCAACTGGTCGCTTTCTCATTCCATACCCAGCCACTTCTCTGAGTATTCACCTCTCATGATTATCCCCCATAACCCTATTTTGAATCTCGTCCAACCTCTTTTCAGACCTTGCCATTCCTTCCTTGCTCTTCCCCTTCTCTATCACCTTCGCACTTGTTTATAATAAAAAAATGTTTATCTATATATATATATATATATAGAGAGAGAGAGAGAGAGAGAGAGAGAGAGAGAGAGAGAGAGAGAGATAGATATATATCTTGTTTCTAAATATGCAATTAGTGACCTTTAATTCTAACAACTCATTGTGCAGGAACCATATAGATTGTCATTGATGAGAGAAAGGTTCGAGGAGATCTCCTATTAATACACATTAAACCAAGATTTGTGGAGGGTTATATTATCCCTTCCGAGTGTTGATTTCAAAATCATGAAATGTCGTTCGCACGTCGTTGGATTGGCATGTTCACGAAACCTCCAATCCTTAATTTCTCTTCATCGTACCCACCACCTTCGCACTTCTAAATATGCAATAAGCTTTACTGCTAACAGCTTATCATGCATCACCCATAGAGATTGTCATTAATGAGAGAAAGGCTCGAGGATCTTTCACATTCATAAGCATTGAACCAACATTTGTGGAGAGTTATATTATCGCCTCCAATTGTTCATTTCAACCATCGTCTGGAGCAAACGAATGTTCTCATAAACCTATGGCATCAGCTTGACAACAGTTCTGTGGAGATACAGTGAACATCTTCGGACAAAAGGACCATAAATTCCAGTGGTCAAAGGCATATTCTTATTACTCATCCCCTACCACCATGAACGAAATAATTTGGACCTCTGGGATTGCTCGTGCAGGCTATGTCCCTGAATTTTTTGACTGTAAGGAGATGGTCTCTTGGTGCGCCGATAAATTTATTTCATACCAAAGAATTAATCCGCTATGGGACCGCTCTTTTGTTTCTTTGTCACCTCAGGTCTTCCACCAGATGTTAATATTTTCAGAGCCAACATTGACATTCAAAGGAGAAGATTCCAAGGAGTTCCTAAGAAAGCATAATAACGGGTTGGACTTCTTGCCCAAGTTCTTGGAAGACCCGATGGAAGTTCCTGAAGATATCACAAGTTTGCAGGTTAGTTCATTTAGAAATCCATTCCTGGAAATTGCCTGGTTTTTTTCAAGAATAACGGAACAGGAGTCCACAACAACTATTTCTTGGATGGCTCTTTATATTTTTTTATTTCACAATCAAGGAATAAGCCATTTTTTATTGGGGCAAGCTAATTTCCCATGAAATTTGTTCCCAATTGTCAAGCTTCAAAAAGGAGAAGAAATTGTATATGTCATCTTACTTAGTTTTTGCAATAGCACATTACTGACGGTTTCCAAAATTGTCTCTATCCAAGAAGGTAAACTGGGAATTTGACCCAGTAACGTTCTGGTACTAGGACTTGTGGAAGCACAAGGCCTCCCACTATTTTTATGAGGTTTTTAATGGCTTTGTGTTTGTTTTCGAAGTTTTGTTGTTAGAAGATGTTCCCCGCATATCTGACCAGGCAACCAGGTTTTTGGACAAGAAAGGGGCACTTGAACATATGAATAATTACACTATGATAAGGATTTTTGGCTCCACGGAAAACCCTACTCTCCTTCCATGTCACATTATGGACATAATGTTTGTCACAGAAGTAGCAAGGAAATACAATTACAAGTTGCATATATTCCAAGAGAAGAGAAAAAAATAGTTCATTTCTCTACCTTGGAAAGTCAGGGACTTCGTGTTGAGGAACATTAACAAAATTGATGAATTTGTAGCCCATTTCAGCAACTTGAACCTAAAATATGTTGAAATCCTAAGAGGGTTCAACCCCAATAAAAAATATTTACAACATTTACAAACACTTGGCTTCGGAAATTCTTTTTTCAAAAAACACCTGACCAAAAACAAAGACACTAATGACAACGCTCATGCTTATGATGCTGGAAAACTAGACACACTACAAAGAACCACTGAATTGTACAAGCAACAGGGGAAAGGCCCCGGTGAGAATAGTGTTCAATCGGAGGATAGCACTCCCAAAAGTACGACATCCTGGAGCATCACTTCAACAGCCCACCACAACAACAAAGCAACTCAGAATTCTTCAAATGAAGGAGGAGATAATGACCCTCCTCACCCTAAAATTGATAGTTCTCACAAGCTTCCAGTTGACAAGAAGAGAAAAAAAATTGTGGGACAGGCGAAAGAGCCCAAAATTGAGAGTGAGAACATGGAACTTGAGCCTGACCTGGATAGCGTATTTCGCTACCTTGATCTGCCTAGAGACACGATCCAGCATAGTAGTCCAATGGAAATATCTGATACCAAAACTTTTGACGAAGATGAATCCTTCATGTTTTAGAGCATTGTTTTTGACAGCCAGTCCAAAAAATTAATTATTGAAAAAAAATATGTAAAAAATAAGAAAGGAAAATCTCGTTCAGAGGTTAACCTTGTGAAAATATGGTCGTCCTAAATCTGTTGACTTCACATAGTGACCGTATATGCTCTTGATGATTCCATTAGAGGCATTGAGGACGAGAATGCTATACTAAAGGACCGAGTCAAGGAATTGGAAGAAGTTTTGATTCCTATGTCATTGCTTGCCACTCCTTTGGAAATAACCATGCCTTCCACCCCTGTAGCCAAGTTAATAGGATCCTCAAGCCTCCTTGCATCATGTAGAGGATATGTTGAGAATAATATCAAGAAAAGAATGGAACTGATTACTGAGGCATGGGAAACATCACAAACCATGACTGCCCTTGGAACGAGGGAACATAATTTGCTCGAACATTTGCAAGTGGATTTAAAAGATGAAGAAAATTTATATTTAGACATGGTCCTTCCTTTTGGCACCATTGTCAACAACATAACAAAAACGAGAAGAAGACAACAAGATCTCCCATCCAAAAACTGGATCGGTCAATTAAATGCATGTTGGAAAGAAAAAGTGAAGAACCTGCATCTCATTGTCCAGTCATGTGAACAAGCCATATCAAAGAAAGTAAAGTTATTCAGAAAGCTGACTAGAATAGACTTAGCCGAAAGGACCAACGACTTCCAAGACCCCAACTTAATCGTCAACTCATTGCCCTTAACTAAGAAAGCCTTCGTTAAACAAGTTGATATTTTTAAGGCGTTGTCTTTGGAAAAGTTTTACAGCATCCTTGAATATGGTCAAGATGGCGTCGACAACTGGCTAGTCGACTATTCAGTACAGAATGAGGAAATTGATC